>WTSP01002163.1:62026-83827 GCA_025331215.1 Actenoides lindsayi
GCTCTAAAAACTTTACAAAACAAAAACAGCGCTGCCCCCCTTAGCGTAGGTTTTTTTTTTTCCTTTTTCTTTCTATTTGCGCGGGGGGGGGGGGGCGGAAAGGTCCACGTCCCCAGGCAGTAGATGGTGTGGCTCTGGGAATATGCAGTAACCTGCACTGCCTCTCTGCCGTGCAAACTGGGAAGGACAGCAGGACAGCAAGGAGTCTGTGTCCCGTTCTCAGTCACCTACCTGAACAAAGTGTTAGCAACTAAATTCAGGATTCATTGTTCAGAATGTTTTGTCCCTGGCTGCCACTCCAAAACCGTTACGCTCCAAGCTACCGCTGAGGTTTACAAAATACATCCAATGCTAGTAGAGGGTGGTTCACCCAAAAGCCAGGTATTGAACTGCAGCATCTTTGTCTATTTTTCTAACATCAGCACAGAATACCAGAGAGAGGGAAAAAAAATTGTGTCAGAGGAAAGGGAGTACAAGAGAACTGTCTGAGAGCACTTAAGCCAAAATATGGGTCACGTCTGCCACTAAAAAGCTTTGATATCAGAGTGGAGCCAAACAGAGCTTTTATAGGTCAGTCCAACACAAGCAGTCATTGCTGGAAATCTGCCACCTCCTCAGCTCCTGCCCCCAGAGCAGAGGACTCTTCCTACCCCCTCATTTAGTTAAATTTCAAAACCCAGGGTGCAAAAAGGGTGAGGGCAGGGCAATTAACATCCAGGAAAATTCAAGCCTGTAGAGAGACATTTGACAGAGTAGCCACATCTGTTCCACTCCTATCAGATAAAGACCACCACAGCCCATTACTATTCCGAGTTGGCAGTAAAAATCCCTCCCTCTCTTGCTTTGAAATGGAATAAATTTAGCTTACTCTAGATGGTACTGAAGGATATTCTGCAGCACAATTCCCAGTGTTCAGAGAAAGTAATTAGAGGATTAGTCGCCTCTATCGCTCTCGGTTCCTGTTATTTCCATTGTGCTCTCAAATTCAAATCTTCCGTTATTTTTTTTTTCCAGTCAGATTGATTCAGACAGAGGGGAAGGAAGGAAAAATTTATGTCCCTAAAATGTAAATCTCTCGTGCCAGCTTAAGAATTCAAGCCCCACAGATCTGTTTTAAAATTTATCAGACTGGAATTTGGTTTCAGCAGGCTGTGCTCGCTGCACTCGCACGCCGAAGTTGCCACTTATCTCTTCTGCAGTTGATTAAAATTTAAAGCAAGCTTTACAGGCAACTTGCTTTATATTCCTACGTAATGTTAGCTACAGAAGAGCTCATCAGAAGCCCTGCACTTCATACAACGTGATTTTACCACTGATACGATCCCATTTTCCCCTCCCTCCCCCAAACACACGGGGAGGCTCTCACAGCAATAAGCTGTGCTAAGGCCCAACTCTGTCCTGTATTCATACATTTTTGTGTATCTACTTTAGCAGTAAGGTCCAATTTACCCAGACATATAGACAAAAACAATATTTTATTATTTTTTTATAAAGGTACAGCACAAGGCTAGAGTTGCAGTAGCAAAATTATGGGATACAACAGTGTTTCTTTGAAAAAACACAGACTGGTCCCCCGTGCTGGAAAGGATTTGGGGTTTTATACAGAAGGAAACAAATGCTGAGAAAATATTAAACAATGACACAATGCACTTAGCAGGCCCACAGCGTAAATAAGGCACAGTTTTAATTAGGGCTATAGAATATCAAGTGCTTCTGAGGGTAAGGCAGCCTGATTTATGTGGAGAATACAGCAGGCTTATGAAATTACATACAGCAAAAAGCACTTCGAGTACCTTTTTTTCCTCTCCCAGCAGGCCTGGGTACAAATTCTTTACAAAAAAAAAATTAATCACGTTTCCTAGTATGAAGTGGTTTAAATAATGTTTTTAATATGGTGCCTTCAACGACTTGTTTTCTTAAATCGGTTGTTTTAACAAGTTGGAAAAGCTTTGCTGCACTGAACTCTTGTCCTGGTAGAGCTTCAAATCTCAACCTTGCAACAGTGAAGAGTATTTAGCACTCAGTACAATTAGGCTGCTCATAATAAATATACCCGAGTTCAAGATTCTTGCTTACTTTTAAGATTCAAACTTACACATTTCTGAGTTTTAATAGCAATATTTGATGTGTGTGACTCCAACCACCTCACCATCCGTAATTTTAGGAGTTTACTGAGGAGTAGGTAAAAAAACCCAACATGCCCTGAGTATTCCATTTCTGAATCTCCTACACTACAGCACATGAGCATAGTGAGGAGCCTGCAGGTCTCCCCTGGGTGACACCACCCTGCATCCAAGTGACAGCTCCGGGAACTTTCCAGGTGACTTTGCCCCAAGTTGAACGTTCGACTGCTGGGGAGACGCTCGTCGCTGTCCCTCCCAGGCAGCACACGAGCTGGAGATTCCCAGTTCAAGAGTGTGGGTACAGACACCTACACACCTCACCTGCAGATGAAAAGATTAGTGCTTACTCACTCTCTGCAGCCCAGGACCACAGCTCTTGTCAATGGAGCAGCTCGTGCAGAAGTTCCAGAAGCTGGTTGGAGCTGGGAGCTGAGCTACCCCGGCTCCCACCATTTTGCACACTTCTTACAAAGTAAGCAGTTGGAAGGATAACCCCTTTCATCCGTGCAACAGAGGCTGAAGCTTGGTCTGTTGACTGTTCACATTACACAGATTAAGTTTATTTGACACATTAAATTAATACATACTACCCAACTGCTGCGTATTGACATTCGGAAGAGTTTGAGCTTTGACGACTCCAAAATACAAAATGAAAAAGAAAATTATGCTGCAGATAATTCTCTTCTATAAGCCCACTGCCAAAAAGGCCCAGAGAGCTGCTGCATAAAATCATTCCCAGAACTAAATCATTGGCACTCTCCCTTTCTCTGCACACACCTTCCCCTCTGGAATTCTCTGTCCTTCGTGTTCGCTTGGCCAAATATCTACTGACAGTTGTTGCACGAATTGCTAACAACTTATCTAGTGTATGTAAGTTACGGATGCATCCCATAGTTTCTAGAGATCATATAAAATTAAAACTATTGAAATTATATGGCTTTGGGTCAAAGGTTAGTCCAATTCCGTTACACTTTTGGCACAGGTATCCAAAGGAAGCCTCAGAACTCTCTATGAATGGCAAATGAAGTCAACTGTGTCTGGGTGAATTAGGAAGCAGCTATAGGGACTTCTTGGAGCAAATGCCATCTAGAAATAAATGGTCAGATAACCTAATGTAGGCAGCAGTAGAAAAAACATTAATAGGCCTTTGATTTTTTTTTAATAAAACAGCTGTGACCTTGAAGTTCCAACTGCAAAAACTGATCATCCACTATTCTGCTGAGCCAAAAAAGTAATTTAAGAATAGTTAATGTGGGAATCCACACTGAAAAGAATTGACTCTTTCAAAGGATGAACTGTAAATCTACATCACACATCAGGGAGACTACTTAATGACAACAGATGAAAATGGCAACCCAGATCAAATGCCAGATAAAAATTATTCAGAACTTACCTATTTTTAGAGAAAAATAATAAATAGAAATCCAAAGAAAAATGTAATCTCTTCCAAGTCAATATAACTGAAGAACGTATTCAAATTCACATTTAATATAACTGAAAAGAGCTTATCAGTTTTCATAACAAACAGCCAACGAGCTAGTACAGATTCAGTGATCCTTCAAAACAAGGCTTTAATAACATAGTATTGTCAGAGAAACACAGACCACACAGAGTGCAATACCAACACAAAAATTCTTTTCATGTACAGATTGTACACAAATAGCTTTATTTAAAGAACCACTTTCAAAAAAACCAACCTGAAGAACCACCCCCCTATTCAGTTCTTCTATAACCATGTAAGGAAGGGTTTGAGTCTCTCTCTAACTGAATGCACTCCCTACCCACAACAGGATTTCAAATGATTTATTGCCTCAGCATGTCTTGTCCTATAAAAATACTAAAGTTTAGTATTGACTCTCCTATGCTTTACTTCATCTCTGGGATGATCACACTCATTCATTAATAGAAAGCCTACTGAGGCAGGTGGAAAACATTTCACATCTAAAAGGGCTGGTTTTTTCAAATATATGAATCTACTCTGCTGTATCAACCTCTTACTATGATAGTTATTATACGTAACAAGTAATTTCAAACACCTTTTATCCAAGTATTTCATTTTGGCCTTTTAGTTTCTGTACACGTCAACTGATGTAACATTTTCATGCAAGAGAAATCAGCCTCTGACCATTAAGTTTGGTGAGTAGAGTTAACTGAGGGGTTTAAAATGATGGTGAAAGCTGCAAGTCAAAAATTACAGTCCATTATAAACTACTTTAATCTGTGGAATTGTAAATTAGGTATGATACCATATGTAATGTAAATACAAACTTCCAAGTTGGCATTGGATTTTGTTACTGAGCCTCTAATAGTAGCATTACATCTCTTCTGTCAGAGATGGATGGCATCTGCTTTGGCTGATGAAGCACCAGAAAGAAAAAGCCCTAAGAGCTGAGAAAGTTCCTGCCCAGCCACGAAGTTACAGGCTTTTACCTCCTTCCCTGCAATACAAGGCCTCTGCAGACAGAGCTGAGGCTACAAATCACCTATGGGCAACAAAGCTGGTATCTTCCTTTAATCTTCCAAGACTAATAATGCTTTCCAGGTTTTCTATCCATGTTATACACACAGGTACTACTCTCAGTAAACACTATCATTTTCTACACCAAAAGAAAAAGCAGTCTCAATATTGGCATTTACACACAAACAGCCCTGTTTTGGTGGTTTTTTCCCTAGATCCATTACCCTCCACATGCAGTTTCACACACGGCTGCTATAACATGAGAATGTTTTTCACGGCCAAGACAACACTGTAGTCAGTGTGGCACAACTCACCCCCATCACAACTTTCAAGAGAACAGTGAACACTTCCTTCAGAATAACCAAATACTTCTGTGCACCTACTATTCATTTCTCCAAAATAGCACTTTCACTAAAAGGAGTTCAAAAATCTGAATTATAATCTCTATAAACTTAAGCTTTCCTCATATCAGATATTTCCCAATCTCATCCAGTCTTTCAAATCTGCTCCATGCCAACTTGATATCAAGGTATTAAAAATCATCTTTCTTACTAGCTTGTTCCAACAGTTAACTATTCTTCTAAAAAAGATCCCATTTGAGTTGGTTTGGAGTCAGTTTCTAACTCTCATTACTGACTCTCCTGCTAGGACAGAATGCCTTTTAGTATCTTGTATTTTTATGGGCACAGGATGCACACGAACAGAGCTCAACAACCTTTGAGAGGCAAAACAGACTCTTCTTCAAGAAGCTTCATTCAGCTTTCACCCAGCAGCAAGCTGAAATTGCTAGGCAGTTGCTGCAGCTCAGAAGCACGTCTGTGAGCCACCTCCTGCCATGGAAATGATACTTTGTGTACCTGATTGCAGAAAACTCTGGTTTCCCAAATACAGTCCCAGTTGCAATAGCTGCAGACCCTGCTGAAACTCCCCCAAATATTTAGCTTTTTAAAACCCCTCTTAGCACCAAGCCATCTAGAACACCTTGATTTATCTGCCCTTCTGACAGCTGAACTGCTACCAGCTGCCAAAGAAGCTTGGAGGTCTGATTTGGTGTTTTCTTTATTGTATTTTTTTTCCTCATTTTCTTTTATGTAATTAATGCTGCAAATTGCTTGCTGCTATGGAATCCCATTATTAATCAGCTCAGGAATTTAAATTCCGCAAATAATTTATTGGTATGTAAATTAATTAATAGCCAGCTGATAATGGTTAAGATAACTCCTTCCCATTTCTTTCTTTCTTGACTTTCCATAGCAGAACATCATTAATTAAAAAAAGTCTTAAAGAATAAGGAAAATACAGCACAGAAGTTGTCATCAGTCAGCAATTCTACCACCCTTGTACACAATTCTCACTTCACAGCGTCACGCAGTACTGTGGGACAGCAGCAGCTATTTTTCCCCCCCCATCTCAAAGACAAATAAGCTTCCTGACAATCACAGTAGTAACAGCACAGCCAGAATGTTGTCACCAGGCAGCTGACCCACACTGACTTGTTGAGGAGTACACACAACAGGGTATGGATGCAGCTGACCAGCCAAGCCCCATGCCGAGGTCCCGTATGAATCAGTAGATTGACAAAAGCATGTTATTATCCACAGGATTGTGTTCACTAGCACTGTACCCCCGTCCACAGAGTTAAATAAAATTCTCCTCTGGTCCTTAATCATCCAGTTAACCATTTCACACACTTAGCAGACCATTAAAACTCTTCAGGAATCCCCCCACTGCTCTAATGCCAGTAAGCAATTACCAAGCCAGCATGTGCACTCACTCTCTGGCCACTTAGGATTCTTGGAAACAAATTCATTTAAAAGTGCTGCTTCTAGTATCTACTCAAAGGAGGAGTCCCCTTCTAACCCTCCAGTGAACATGCACACTCTTCTGCTCTTCTCCTCAGCTACAGGCAACGCCTAGGAGTGACTAGGGATGAAAAGACACTGAAGAGATGCCCACCTACCTTTGGGAAGGAAACACAGCCAGGCTCTCTCAGTCCTTAAATTTAAAGAATGCCTTCTTTAACTACAGGAAAGGTACCATAAGGGGCCAAAGCTAACTGGAGTGGAAGAGGAACCAGCTGATGGCATTCATGCTATGCCCCCTTCCTCCACGAATGGGGTGGTGAGTAGCTTAGACTACCACACTCCCCCCTCCCACTTCCCCACACGCTTTCCAAAAGCATCCTTTATTACATGAGCAGTTCACTTACAAATCCTCAGCAAGTTAGAGAAATGCCAAAGAAAGTTTCTTCTCAAGTGATGACTTAAGAGATTCCTTGCATTATTACGTAGGCAAGCAAGGAATTTCTTTGTACTGGAACCTGCTGAGTGAGTTGCTCATACACACTGCTTAACACACTTACCACAGACTGTTCTCCTGGGTGCTCTAAATTGTCTTCAACCCAGATGACAGTCCCACTTGCAAAAAAATTTGGGTCATTCTTCACACAGCCCTATCTTCCATTGAAATGGAAGAAAATGATGCACACTACTAAAACATCTAATTCTCACTGGTCATGAGACATTTCCCTCCATCCTCCTTGCTGTGAGAGTGTAAGAAAGCCAGGATTTACACAGTGCCAAATCTATATATTGACACGTTCTCTTATGAAAAATATTCTCAGTAGACATCCCCATATCACCTCTATTTCTAAAAATAAATATTGAACAACAGGCAACATTAATTTTCCAGGCACAGACAGTGTACTGGGCATCACAGATAGCAGCCTTAAGCATGTTCTTTCCTGAAGATTAGACATTGCCTTCACGAGGAACTACAAATGCAGGTATAAATTACTTGTTTCCCCCTGACTTGCACTCAACACTTAAATGTTGGCAAAGATATCACCATAAACAGTATGGAAAAAGAACTATGCCTTCTTTAAAATACCTAAGGAAAAAAATTCATTTTCAATGTAGTTTTAATATGAATTATATAGAGTGCAATCATTTAGTCTAAAAAAATCACCAATGCTTATACTTCTATATTGTGTAAGAACATGCATCAGACACTTTGTGTCCATAACCCAATGCATCTTTACTACAGCCTTGCACTAAAGTTCAAGCTTTGCTTTGATGGCTGAAGTTGTCTAATTACAGGAGGCTTCGGTGTCATAAAAAGAGAAAGCCCCACATGAAGAGAGTAATGTTACTACAATGCGTAACTAACAGCCTAGCAGGTCTGAAGTATTAAATACTCGCCCTCGGGGTTGATTGCCAAATGTAAAACCTTGAGGAAAGCCTGCTTGAATACACACCATCCCACGATGAAAGAAGGTTTTACGAGCTCAAGTATTAACTGCCTGTCAAATGCATTAAGCAAGATGAGGAGCACACCAGTCTGAACCATTTCAGAGCTGCAATTGTCTGTCTGTAGCCGGCAGCGGTGAATGAGCTGATGCAGCAGAACAGTCGATACTGTTACTACCCAACAAGTAGGTTTAAATATTAGGAGCTCTGTCCGAACTCCCACAGCTCCTATTGCTAGAAGAACAGCAGAAAAAGGCTGGTTGGGTGTTCCATCTGCAGGTACGAAATACTGCACGCAAAAAAAAAAATATTTGTTGCATCTGCTGAATCCTGAGCTTTGCCGTGCCAGGAAACGGGAGCAGCGAAAGAGAAGCCGCTTTAATGAAGCCCCACAGGAGTACAAAGAGAGAGATAATTGCAGCATTGGATCACTCCTCAACCACCTGACTAACTTCTGACAGGAAGTTCAAATGCGATTTCACGAAACGAATGCAAGATTTTGGTTTCAGTTAAAAACAAATAAGAACCCCACGCAGCGCTTGTGGAAAACGCATTCAGAAAAGAACAATGCGCTTTAAGTTGTGAGAACAAAAGACAGACATTCCTCCTGGAGGGAAAAAAAAGCTGAGCTGTTACTATGAAGCTTCTCCAGTGCAAACACTACAGGAAAAATGAGCTGAAATTCTATCCAGATCTGGAAAGATTTATTTTGTGACACTAGGAGATCACAAATCAGTGTTCTGCAGCTAGACACGCAGAGAGATGACTGACACTTCCAGCTCAGAGCAGCTTCCAAGGAAAAGAAGAGTTTTGAGGAAAGGATAGCTATAAAAGAACAGCAAGCATCCTACGTTTTCCCCTTCAGTAGCAAAAGGCCTCGGTACCAAGGAGAAAATCCAAACAGCAAAAGAGTTTCAAGTCGTCTGGAACATGCAATTTTTAATGCTTGCCTCTGTGCATCTCACTTAGCAAAGCGTATGAATTGCTGGTTTTCAGCCTGGAACAGTAAAACGAAGAGATAATCTAATCTACTGTAACTAATATTCTAATTATTTAAGCGTGTTTATTACTCCACAACTCCCCCCTCGCCCTGCACAGAAAGACGAAGAAACGGCAACGCAATAAAGCCCTTCCTGCTTTACAAAGTTAAGACCTATTTATTCATTAATTCGGTGAAAACTTTAGGATTTAAGCCAGGACGAGCAGCGTTCAGAACCACTTTCACCAACACAGGCATTGAAAACAAATGATTAAGAGAACAATTTGTAGTTCTACATTTTAGATCATCCAAATATCTTTCCCAGATCTAAATGTTACATGTGAACGTTCTGTCAACACATCCCCTCTCTTTCTCTTGCTGCACTGCCACCATTGGTGTTCAGAGATAAGGAAAGAAACTTGCTGTGACAAAAACAAGTTTCTCGATTTGCCAGCTCAAAAGGAAAAAAAATAAGTCAATCCAATGCTACCACCAAGGAGAGATGGATCGACACAGCAGAAGCGTTAGTGGTACCAGTGAAAACTGGGACACCTCGAGTCTCACAATTCCTGAGCATACTGGGCTACTTTTACTGGATGTATTTGAGTAGGAACAAGGCTCTACAACAGCAGTGAGTGCTAAGCACAGTGCATATATGTTTTATATATTAAATGCAGAATGGGAAAGAAAATTCTCTTGGAAAAAAAACCCAAAAACCCAGGAGTACAGTTTTAACATTTTTCTTTCCAAGAAGAAAATGTTCAGCAGTGGTTTTTCTACAAAGCTCAAAGGCATCTCACTTGTATCGACCATAGGCCAACCAGAAAAACAAACCAACAAACAGCTTCAAGACTCTTGGTGTCCTTTACTTTCCCAGTAACAAAAGAGCCGTGAGCAGAGGAGCAGCACAAGATGGGCAATTGGCAGAGAGTGGGAGAAGGGAGGTGTGTTGTGAACGAGAGTAACTGCAGGAAGACTTTAACCTTCCCTTTCAAGCCAATTCATTAACTCAAAGGCTCACTTCTTTAATCTGTGTCTTGTATCTCACAGAATGGTAGGGGTTGGAAGGGACCTCAAGAGATCATCTAGTCCAACCCCTCTGCCAGAGCAGGATCACCTAGAGCAGGTCACACAGGAACACGTCCAGGTGGCTTCTGATAAGGAGACTCCACCACCTCCCTGGGCAGCCTGTCCCAGTGTCTGTCACCCTCACCATGAAAAAGTTCCTCCTTACGTTTACATGGAACCTCCTCTGCTCCAGCTTGCACCCGTTGCCCCTTGTCCCATCACTGGATGTCACTGAGCAGAGCCTGGCTCCTTCCTCCTGACACTCACCCTTTACATATTTATAAACATTAATGAGGTCACCCCTCAGTCTCCTCTTCTCCAAGCTGAAGAGCCCCAGCTCCCTCAGCCTTTCCTCAGCAGGGAGATGCTCCACTCTCTTCAGCATCTCTGTGGCTCTGTGCTGGACTCTTTCAAGCAGTTCCCTGTCCTTCTTGAACTGAGGGGCCCAGAACTGAACACAATTATCTCCTCCTCCTCCTTCCAAAATATGTCATTCTCCCCATCCCCCAAAAGCCAGGTGTTTCAGGGCTCTGCCTTGCACAAATGCTTGCACCTTCCCAGGCTCTAGTTGTTTTGCACATAAAAGCCACAAAAGTAAGTCCAAAAGGAGCGTGGCTTTCCTGTTTGTTTCATGCCTTGCTACGGGCAGCATAGAAATCTTTCTCATTTGTAACTTGGTGACTGAGTTACTTTCTGAATGTATGGCCTTTGCTGTTCTAAAAGCAACGTTGATTTTCTGCAGCTCTTTGGGTGAAAGAGAAGTTTATTCTTCTGGAGACAGAGAAGAATCCCCGTTGAGGTGATGCATGCTCCTGGATGGGCAACATTGTGATGTCTCCAGTGAAGAAGGCAGCTGAACGGGACACCTCTCTCACCATCTATTAGTCTTATCTGCTATTCTCATTACTGAATCTGATGTGAGAGCTTCAGTTGTCTCATGCTATTGTCTTCTCCCAATATGGTGCTGCTTATACTTGCCACAAGCCACGTGTCTTTAACAAAGACAACAGCTGTGAACTCCATCTATCATCCAAACTCTCTACTCTCTACCATCTTCCCTTCATTGTCCCAGTAAGCTTTTTAAGCTGTTTGGCAGCAAACTAACCTTCTGCTGCTGTTTTCCCCCTGGACTGTGTACCTCTTACCCTCCCGTTGTGTTGGGGGGGGATCAGTCCTCATCATCTGCTGCTTGAGACTGTTTGTCCATCTTCAAACCATCAAGCTTCTGAGAAAGGCTGGTTTAAAGCCTTTTGTCTTCCTGCTACCAATTAGCAATTATAGCTGTGAAAAGTGGTCCTTGGGAGAAATCTCAACGGTTCCCCCTTCTTCTAAAGACAGCTTCCGATTTTGATTAACCAGGAAGTTAATGAGCCTTGTGAGTCTTCTGGATTTTTCACTTGATCTTAGTTCTTCAAGGGCTTGTGTAATCTTATTATGGAAATAGTGCCAACAGATGTTAGCAATTTTGCACCCGCTGCAGATCCATCACTGCCCAGGCAGAGGGGATTCGGGGAGGTGATCAGTGGAGGAAAGCAGGTGGAGTTAGGCTGGTGCTGGGTTGTTGGGATAGAACAAGAAGCAGCTCCAGTTTCATTCAAGAAAATAGAGGAAAGAGGAGTTCATTTAAGTAAGGGCTTCGCGTGCTGGAAATTGTAAAGTACGTACAAGGGAGGAGTCTTGTGTTCAAGCAGCAAATAGAGCCTTGTCCAAACATCTGTTCCCATTTTCTGCTGTCCCTTTGTTACTTTGCAAAGGATTGTTGTGGTTGCGCTGAGGCGAAGCAACCCGGAAACCCAGCGTGATGAACCGTGCCGTAAATCGCGCGTCGTCTTGTGCCTGGAGAAACGGTGGACTTGATTGTGGTGGTGGCCACAATCGGGACCTGTGTCGGTAGTGACGTGCCTCTGCACGGTCCTGTGTCTTTCCAGTTGTCTTCCAGTTTAGCCGTGTTTTGAAAGCCAAAATTCCTCCCCAAGGAGCGCGTTGGGGCTGGATGGACACGCAGCCGTCAGTGGAATCCGTGCGCTCCTCTTCCGTGCCGTGGTGAAGTCTTCTGAAGATGCCTTACTCCCACAGAAGCATCGGGGCCAGAGGTGGGTGTTGAAGGGTTCTGCCCAACAAGACAAAGAATTGTGGCTTCTGCTTTTGCAAGGACTCGGGAATCCGGGTACAACCTGATGGTGAGATGGGAGGTTTGTAGCCAGCAAAGCTGGAGAGCAGCTCTCAAGCTCCCTCCCCTTGAAGGGAACAGGTACCAAAAGGCAGGTGTGCGTGGCTACCATCACAGCAGCAATACAGATGCTTCAAAATAGGGCTTTAGAAAATAGCACTGTTGAGGTGCAGTTGTTTTTTTTAATCTTTTATTCCTTTTTCCTTTCTCAGCAAGATAATGAGGCAAAGTTAAACAAGCCAAAGTGCGGTAGAAGCACTGGGTTAAAGATGTGTGTAAAAATTGGTAGTCAGAACTTCAAAACCATACAGCAGGCTGTAGTTTTTTCCCCTCCAGTGTTTCTTCTCTGCATCTGTAATTTCTGCAACCAGTTGTTTCCCATATGAATATTGCATAAGTTCTTCCAGGTAGGTCTTCTGCAGATGAACTGTACTAATTAGGCTAACATTAAGACAGTAACTACCCATAAGTCAAGTTTTCACTGCTAGACTGCACCTTATCACAGAATTCCCTGCTAATAGGATACAAACCAGCCTTTTTTGGGTGGTCAGCTTGAAATATTCATGATTGTTTCTGTGAAGATGACCGAGGTAATGCGTTTATGGCGATACCTGCGCGGGCTTTACACAAAGCTCCGGTCACATGCAGGGCTTTGCTGTGTGTAACGGGTTAGTACATACACCAAGTGTCGTTCTGTGGTAGGCCCCATGCTGAGGTGTTCTTCAGCTGGTAATATTTGCAGATGCAGCTTTGGGGATTGGTGGCAGGGGTATTTCTGAAGTGAGTAACTGCTGCTAAGCTGTTACAAGCTGCTCGTCGTCTTCATAGTGAACTGACCCAAATTGCAGGGCTTATGGTCTCTTTCTGTTAATGAATTCAGTGCCTGGTAGATTGTCTGGGTGGCTTCAGAATGGAAAGATTTTGGTCTGACTGTCATGGGTTTTATAGGTGTTTTTTTTAACATACCCACCCCAACTCAAAGCCAATGTTGGTAGCACCTCTAAGAGGGGTTTTGTGCGTGGTGGAGAAAAGCGTATGCATATGATGGGCTGACTTGGGGATCTTGAAAATCAAAGGGCAAGTGCTTTTCCTTTAAAGAGCCTCTGCTTTCTGTTCAAAACTTAAAAGGGTGTAAGACTTAGAAACGAGCAGCAGCTGATGGGTCTGAGCAGTGCTCACCTGCACAGCAGCCCAGGGGCTCATGCAGAGGAGAGGCACCTTTCAGTCATTGCCTTGCTTCTGTCAGTAATCAGAACATTTTCAAAGAGGGAACCAGAAATTGCCAACTCAGCCTCTGCTTGGTGCTGCAACGTCTTGTGTCAGGGTTCTCCTCTGATTGATGAATCTGGCAAACAAAACGGAACCCCCCCCACTTGTTCTCTGTCTATGGGAAAGTGCCTGGGATGTTGGGGTTTTCCCAGTAGGGTTGATGAGAGATGGTTGTAGTTTAACCTTTTTATGCTAAGGTGTGGATGAGGATGTTGTAGCAGGAATATGATTTGAACACCTACTATGGGGAAAATAACTTGGAAGTGTTTTAATACATGACACTGGTGGTAAATACCATTCTGCTTGTTAGAACTAATACCTGGGGGGGGTGTGTGTGTGTTGGATACATGCAAGATATGAAAGTTTTGTAGAAAAACAGCTTGTTGCTATCATATTGAAATGTATTTCTTAGAACTGTTAATGCTGTGGTGCAGTTCTGCAGACTTTGCAGTAGATATCCGTGGTTCTGAGCAACAATAAAGGGCTGAAATTCAGCAACAGCTACCTGCTTCAAAACCACAGTTTGATTATCAAAATAGGTGAATTTTCTTCCAAATCTCTGGTCCTGCAGGGACCTCAGCTGTGTTGCTTGCACTCTTTTAATACAGGGAAGGCAGAGAGCAGCTTCAGAGTCTCTCAGACTTTGTCAAAATTCACATTGGCAGCAGGCTTCCTAGGGGGATGTCCTGTGGCTTCCAGATGCTGCTTGTTTGCACTGGTACATGAAATGTTGTTCCCAATCTCCTCCTCCTCCTCCTCCTCCTCTCCATCTCCTCGTAGAGAGTAATTTGTTATTGCCATTATCCGTTTATTCTCACTTAGCTTTGAAATAGGTCATGAAGGGTAAAAAGAAGAGCCCCACTAACCCCAAGTGTTCCGTGTCCAGGTGCTGTCCAGGGTTCAGCAGAAGGGGGATTGGAAAAGGTGATGAAGCAGTGATGTTTGCCCCTTTAACAACCAAGAGCTTTTCTTGCTGCTGGTTTGGAAAGGTGTCTTTGTGTATTTTTATGTATATAAAAGAATTTTGTAGCGGTCCGTAAGCAACGTCTCAGCTTGTGTTTTGTAGCTAATGATGATATTTTCTGCACTAATCTTCTGACAGAAGTTTTGGGCACAGCAAGTAGTTAGCTAAATTGGACAGAATTCTGAAGTACTTTTTTTTGGTCCACATTGGGTGTGCAAAAATCCCACTTCCCAGCAGAGTGGCACTACTCCCGTTTGTCGATTTGAAATGTGTGTTTGCTTGACTGTAAATTTAATCTAGGCAAGGTCACTGGAAAAATTTGGAATCAGTGAAGCTGGGCAAAGGAAGAATGTCTTTGTGCAGAGCACAGGCTCCTTCTGCAGAGATTTATTTTTCTCAGCGGAGAAAGCAACGGTTTTATTTCTTTATTTCTCTTCTCACTTTCTCTTTTGAGGTTACATTACTCCATGCATCTTGAAGCTTTAAACCCATCATAAAAGAAAAGTGGAGGTTTTCCTGAGATCTTTGTGCTCCGTAAGGAATACCGTTTGATACGACCGCGTGATTCACGTGCAATTAAGATTAAGATTACAAAGAGCTCAGCATCTAGGCTTGGCTTAGGCCGTGCGTACGATGGGAGTGAATACAAATAGCTCAGCATCTAGGCTTGGCTTAGGCCGTGTGTACTATGGGAGTGCAAACCAACAAAATCCTCTTGGACAAAGAATCCAGGCTTGTGAAAAGTGTCACTCTACGAAACGTACATACTCTCGGTGTGTTTGATAGCATTAAATGGCTTTGCTTTTAAACGAGCTAGTGTGCTTGCAGCCAAATGGATTTGTCCTCCTGCTAGCTCTTGTAATCAGGTGTCTTAAGTATGACTGTGTAGCGTCATAAACTTTCGGACAGCGATGAGGTGACTGCTGCGTTTCCTCGGGCATCTGGGGTCTTGAAGCTGTTGCTTTAACATAACAGACCATCCACCTTAGCCTTGGTGGGACCCATGTCCCTGACCCTTCAGCAGAAGGTGGAGGTTGACGTTCCTCCTTGGGTTGCTCCGAGGCGCAGCGGTAGCCACGGGACACGCGGCATCCCCTCCGGGCTGGGCGACGCGCGCGCCGGGATACAACGGTTTGGAGGCGTTGGCAGAAGATAACCGTGGGGCAGAACTCAACAGAAGGACCGAGTTAGCGGAGATGAGAGCTGAGCAGATGGCTTAATATGCAGATTTATGAGTCACCTGAGATGCTCAGCATTAGATACGCGCGTATTTCTTCCGATTCTTAAGGATGGGGAAGTTCTTAATTCCTCTAGTAGCCTTACTTGGTGCCACCTGGCCTTTTGGGATACGTCTGTTCAGAGTAACCCGGTCAGGTGATGAAATATTTTTGGTTGTAGGCTTACAACTGGAGAGCTAATGAAAGGTCAGCCCGTCACTGCAGAAAGTCCTTCCATTTGAGTTCTTACTGCTCCATAGGAAATCAGGAGCTCCGTTGTAAGGATTTACACACTCGGGTGCAAAGCCAGCTGGTCTCCGTGCTGGTGGTGGGGGGGGGTTTGAACTGACCTGGCCACCGAGGAGCAGCTCTACACATCACACTCCAAAAGGCAGTGACTTCACCGCGCTCGTCAAGCGCTGGTTTGGCTTCCTACGCGTCGGGCCATCATTCCTTTCAAATACACATTTTCTTAAAAGACTTTCTGCTTTGCCTTCATAGCTCCTATTTTTCAAACACAGGACGCTGAGTTTAACAGAATCTTAATTTCACAGGGGAAGTATTGGTTTCCTGGATGTGGCTGGTTGCGGTGTTGGGTGTTTTTGTTTGGTTTGTTTTCTTTTCTTTAATTTATTTTTTTTCTGTCTTCTTTTTTTTCCATGTCACGGCTTGTTTATTTTGAGCAGGGTGTGGATATATTTTCATTTCTCTTGGCCGTGTGCCTTTCCCACCCAGCCACAAGAACAAGAGGGAGCATATTTCAAATGAGAAGCTGGCAAAAAGGTTGGGGCAGCAAAATTCCACCCTTGGGAAAGGGTTAGGTGCTCTTTTAAGAATGTGAGACAAGCAGCAGGTTTTGCTTTAAGGTACCAGGGTGAAAACTGGCGGCTTTGCACGGGATTTCGTTAACAGGGAGAACACAAGGGAAGATGTACAAAAGGAGTGCTGCTACTTGGAGAGGATAGCAGCTTTTCTTTCCTAGGGATTCGGGGCATTTTGGGGTATTCCTTCTGCATATTCCACTGGCGTTTTGTAGCTGGCACTGGACGATGTCTCTGGTTTTTTAAACCTCACTTGTCCATCTTCACTACCTTTGTTCAGAAGCCCTGACATCACTAAGGAAAAATATTTTAGTCTGGTATAGTTTCAATTGCAGAATTGATCAGTGCTGTATGTATCCCAGGAGGGGTTGCAACGGCCTCCTCTTTTAATATTTCAGGAATAAACCAAAGAGGGGAAACCAATCGATGATAAAGGATCAGAGAAGTTTGAGTCTTGATCAGGGGTGCAAGGATTTATGCTGTTTACTGATTCTCAGTGGTAGTCAGCACTGGATACTCGACTGGGATTTGTCACAGATGTGCTGTGGCAGTTGGAGGATCCCAAGGGATCATTCCCAGGAGCTGAACCGTAGTGTGAGCTGAGATGAGATGGGCAGCAGAGCAACGTGGGGAGCAGCCTAAGAGGAATATGAGCAGCGGTCTCACGTGCTGTGTTCCGGAGCAACGTGGGGTTTCAGCAGTGTTCATCAAGTTAATACTACAAGTTAGTGCTTCTGGTTGGCTGCCCTCTTGCACAAAGCACGTACCACAAGGAAGTCTTTTGTCTGTGGGTGTTTGCAGCTCTTGAATTCAAGTTTGACACGGAGGAAACTTTTTCTTGCTAAACATCCATTGTGAAATGTCTTCGTTTAGCAAACGGAGAGCTGTTCGTAGTAACTGTGTGAGCCCTAAGTGTGCCTGTGCTTTCTGGACAGCTACTTCAGACAGTGTCTGGAGAACTGTCTTGCTACCTGTTGCAATATCACGTGCTTCAACCATTAATTCTTACACTAGTTTTGAATTTATTGATTGGAGGTTGTGTCGGCTGCTCTGGTGGGAAATCCCAGCGAGTGCAGCATAAGTTGAGAAATGGTAGCTTGACTGCTAGGGAAAAGAAACCTTCCGTGTTATTGCAGAGGTCAGCGAGGTCTGTACAAGTGGATGAAGTGGCTGCTGGCTGGAGGGTGTATGTTTGGCAATGTTTGAGATGTAAGATGCTGGCTGTGATACCTGTTCCCAGAAGAGAACAGTATTCTGATGTTCTGATGTCACTGTTCATAGTCAGACTCTGTCATTATCATTTACAGGGCACAGTCAATGAGATCAAGCACTTTACAGAAATTAAGTTCCTGGTCAGGAGAGTTTTTGTTCTAATTATGCAATTAAAAGGAATTAATTTATTAACTTGCAGAGGTATGAGGATTAGCAAAATGATAAACCCCAAAAATCTATTAAGCTTTTCTAAGTTGTAGTATCTGTTTGGGTTTTTTTTGTGTATACATAAACCTGGACTCCATGAAGAGTTGTTTCTCTGCAAGAATTGATATTATTTAGACACTGAACTTCCAACGTGGATAAAATTGTGCTTTGTGGTAGGATGCAAGTCAAGTTTTTGACAATGAAGCCGAGCTAAATGACATTCTGTGCCTGGATAACTTTATAAAAATGAAATTTCAGGGAATGGACATAATGTATAATGCATACATAGATTAAAATATTTCCCATCTGGTTTATATCACTGGCAGTGACACCACTATAGTTGTTTCTTGAGGAACTTGAAATTGCTGATACAGTCGCACAGCTTTAAGTTACCAGGCTGCTGGAGATTTAATTCTGGCTTTATTGAACTTCTGTGGAGTTAGATTTATTTTTTTCTGTGATTTTTTTCAATTCTTTATTTCCTTATGTGGGTTGGGGGTTTTTTGGTGGTTTGGGTTTGTGGGTTTTCTTGTTTTTTTGTGGTTTTTTTTGTGTATGTGTGTGGTGTTTTGGTTTGTTTTTTTTTTCTCTGCATAGTGCCAGTTGTATTCAGCTGCCTAATTGCTGAGTCATTGCAAATCTTTTCTCTTCAAAGGCTTGCTAATGGCGGTAATTGATTAATGAGAAGCTGCATCAAGGTGTCATTATATAACCACTGAATTGCTTCTTTCCATTTCATGGTCAGTAGCTCACATTCGCCTCCCTGATTAGATCATAAATGCAGAAATGTCCTACTTGGAAGTTCTGAGGTTCAGCTAAGGGCAGGAAAGAAGATGCTTTTAATATTGTTTTATTATCAGGCCACGTTGAAAAAACAATAGAGAAGTTTATTGACGCATTCCACATCGAGGATATAAATTGTTCTTGGGGAAAATATTGCTCACAAAGGTAATTTAGAATATAGGCACCAAAAAATACACATCATTAAATATTTATTCTCTGACTTGAAGAATGAGTATTTCTGCTTTCATAATACATGATGTATACATATAGATGTGTATATACTCCTGAAATTTTCAGACTTGGGCAAAATGAGTCTTTCACTATTGATTTTATTGTTTGTTGGCCTCCCTCAGACAGTCTCAAAAATCTCTAGCTGCACGTGTAAATAATCCATAGGTTCACGTGTAGGCTGTCAATAATTACAAAATATAATTAAAATAGTAATCAAGGAACCAAATGAAGCACGCTCCATGAATTAAAGCTCTATACGTCCACTTTTAATTTCCATAGAGTAATCTTTTCCTCCTTGGGTGTAGTTTCTGGAGTCTGTGAAATACAAACTGGAAAGCCCATTTGCTTCAGCTGATGATTGAGAGTTTAGTTCTGATGCCCCAACCTCTTTGAATGCTGTAACGCATCCAAGTGGGGTATATCCCTCCGCCTCACTTTGCATGCAGGTAAGCAAGAGGTCATCCCCGTGTTTAACCAGTGCTGTATGTCAGCAGAGTATTTCCAGTTACTGGTGCTGGGGGAGAACACGAGTGTTGGCTGGTGAAGGCTTTTCTGCCCTTTTCTACTGGACTGCATGCATTTTGCCTGCTCCTTTCCAGCCTCTTCCATTTTGCTTTGCTTTTGTCTCGGTTCTTTTATCTGTATAGTTCCAGTTCCTCGTTCTTCTTGCCCAGGACCTTACAGGCTGCCCAGAGAGGTTGTGGAGTCTCCTTCTCTAGAGACCTTCAAACCCCGCCTGGCTCTGTTCCTGTGTGACTTGCTCTAGGTGACCCTGCTCTGGCAGGGGGGTTGGACTCGATGATCTCCAGAGGTCCCTTCCACCCCTGAACATTGTGTGACACTGTGAGGCTGTGATTTCGTGATTCATTACCCAGTCCTTGTCTCTGCCCTCTTTTCCTTTCCTTTGAAAAGATTTGTTTTTTTGTTCTGTTTTATGTCCTGCTGTCATGAGCATCAGTCTGAGCCATCGTTAGTGAGAGCGTCTGCTGTGCGTGGCGTAAGAGGCAAATAAAACGAAGATGCTCCTAACAAGCTGACGATCCTTTGGAGAAAGTTTATACTCCAAATTAAACAGGGTACTAAAATTTGTGTTAAAGAATCACTTTCTGTAGGTTCCTTCAGTGCAGGAATTTTACGGCAGCTAGCTGAGCACAGTCTTTTGCTTGTGTGCGTTTTAGCAGAGGATTTATTGCGAAATTTTTAACCGTTTCAAACTTGATTTAAAAAAACAAAAAGGAAAAAAAAAACAAACAAAAAAAGAGGTAAATATCTAAAACCCTGCAAGATAAATCTCTTTGGTCTTCATGGCTTCTCTGCAGCTGAAGTCCAAGGCATTCAGGTAGCTGGTTCCCGTGTTCCCATCCTGCCTAAACTTTCTTCCGGGCTAGAAAATGGATAAGTTATCTGATAACCGCTGTGGAGACAAACCAGAAACATAAAGATCGTATGTTGTGTAATCATCCTGATTACTCTGAGCAGGACAATGCTGCAGGTTTCCTAATCAAGATGAATTGTGAGCTAGGCTACGTGAACTGCCGTGTAGAGTGGGTTGTAATTAAATCAAGCCATAATCATTTTAACGTTGTGCCGCTAATACGTATTTACAATAGGTAGTACTTTTGAAAAGACTCTTATTCCCTACAGTGATTAGGAAGCTGAGTTCTATTTTCTAACTGCACAGATGTTGTTAAAAGCTCATATTTCAAGCCATAAAGACTTATTATATTTGAGGTTGTGCAGCAAGAGAAAAATGGTTTGTGCGTCTGTCTGTTGTGCGAGACGCTAAAACGAAAACCCATCTGGAAGGGGAAAGATTTATGGAGACCCTAACTGGTGTACATATATGTGTTTTAAAGATGTGGTAGGTAACTCGTCGTAGAGTATCGCTAAGAAAAAAAAATCGCTTTGACAGGCCTTTCCAATTCAAGAGGCAGAAAGTATTTCATACAGTGTGTGACGACAGAATCGCCCGTGTTTCAGCCTTCTCGGTGTGAGCTGACAGGTCTCCGCGCGACTTCTTTCGCGTGGTATCTTTTAATTTCTATCTGGGATGGTTTGTACAAATGCTTCTCTCGGAGGCTTAAACAGCCAGAAAACATTTTGGGGTACGTATATTCGGGTTCTTTTGTGTAGGGGCACAAATCTATATCCCGGGATACTCTGGTGTCTGTTCTGACAGCTGGAAAGGTACGAAGCTGAAATGGGTCCGGTTTCCGTGAGGAAGAACGAGCGCATCCTTGGCAACCATACCAAGGCATAAAAAACTGAAGCATGGGAGCGGACTTGTGCCCACCTGCAGATTGGGTTTGGGGTGACTTTTCTCTCTTCTGCTACTGTTTCTGAGTTCTGACCACGGCTTTTGTTAGATATTGCTTTAAGTGCCTGCTCTTCCATCCTCATGCCCCGCGGGGATCACGGAGAATACCTGGGAAAGATCTGGGTGGGTGCTCTGCTAACAAGGGCTCTGCTGCCCCACAGCTTCCTGCCTGGCCGGGATATTCCAGTTTGTCTGACCTTGAGGGGCTTTGGTGGGAGCCGTGCTGGGGGGTTGGGAGGGTGGCAAACCCTGGCGGGGAGATTGTATCGACGTGGGGGTGGGGAACAGCCGCGGTGTCAGGGACAGAGCCGCCTTCTGCACCCGGCTGAGATGGTATCTGAGCACCAGACACAGCGGGCTTTTTCGAAATGTGATTTTCTCCCAGAAGATGTGCTTGTTAAAACTGAAGGAAATTGAATTCAAACGTGCTCTCGGATAATATTGAGTCAAACAAATGAATGGATAAAAGCAAGGAAGCTCTGAGTGGCAGGGCCGGGGTCTATCCCCATCCATCACAGGCTGACCGGCTGCTGCAGGTGCAGCACCTTATGCACGGCCTCTAGGAACAAGTCCTGCTCCGGGGACTCCAGGCCTGCATTAGCGTGGCCAGCAGGGCGAGGGAGGGGATTCTCCCCCTCTACTCCCCTCTCATGAGATCTCACCTGGAGCACTGTGTCCAGTTCTGGAGCCCCTGTTACAGGAAGGCTATGGATGTGCTGGAACGTGTCCAGAGA
>WTSP01002163.1:111153-121250 GCA_025331215.1 Actenoides lindsayi
CCACCTCTCTGGGCAACCTGTTCCAGTGTCTCACCACCCTCATGGGGAAGAACTTCTTCCTAATGTCTAACCTGAATTGACCTCTCTCTAGCTTGACTCCATTCCCTCTGCAGCGGGGGAGCTGGTGTAGCAGTGAGCATGCCAGACCCCTGCGAGAAGCATCTGACTTCACCTGGGGATATGAGGAGATCTGGAAAGAAATGTCCTCATTTCTTCCCACCTCCCCCCTGCAAACTTCAGGACCCGACACTGTCTTGCGTGCTGATTTCTGAACAGTAGGAGAAGTAGGTGCATAACGTGGAAGCAAACCCATCGTGTCTTATTGTCAAGTGTCCTTAATGGAATCTTTCAGAAATATTTCTAGGAATCCTTGCGTAACATCTTTGTTTCTTACAGAACTAACTGCATTTCAAAGATGATTATAGATGTGTAATTTCTAGGTACTACTGGAGAGATATTGTTAGCATCATTACTTACGAGCTTCTGAGATCCAGTTTACATTTCTTTAATTTAATTTGGATTTTCCTGACTTGGCTCATTAAAGTCCCTGAGAGAGATGTACATCAGAATTAATTCTATCAATGCTTGAATTGCTGAAGTAACTGAGAGAACTCGGTTTCAAATAGGTCGTGAGATGTTGTTTAGATAATATGCTTACGTTTCATAAAATGAGATGTTATAAACCCTACAGGTTCTCATCCAAGACGACTTTCAGAGGAGTAATGGCCTCTGACAAGGACCATGGAAATTACTCTTGTACGTACACTTTTTAAGTGCCTTTTGGTAAAGTCAGTTACTGAGTATTGGAAATTGCAAAACAAAAAGAAAAAAAGTAGGTGCTGTAATAGAAACTTAACAGTCACAAATAGGATTCTGTGAAAGGGTTAATTTTTATGAAAAGTAAAATAAATCAAACACTTGATGGAACAAATCATGCTATTTCACCTCACAATGAAGGAACTTTTCTGAAAAGCTAAGTCAAGGTTTACTTTTCCAATAGACTTAAAAATGTGTATGTGTCAGAAGTGCTACAGTTATCAAAGGTTTGGATCAATCTGTGCTTTAGCAATTCTCACTTGGATCTTGCGTGAGAATTTCAGTTTTCCAAAGCTGCTGTTGTGGGAAAATAATTCCTATTTTATTTTCCTTTCCTTTTGTTTTTTTTTTTTTTTTCCCCTTTCCCAATGCGTTTGGTTACTTTTGGAGCACATTTCATGTACATTTTTCACTTGAAATCACCATAAAGCCGTGAGTTTGGGATCCTTGTTTGATTTCCCTCCCTCCCCCTTCCTTTTTGTGGCAATGCAGGCCTATAAAAATAGCAATTATAATATATATCTAATGAAGTACCTGGTTTGAAAGGCGTGATGCAATCAAAATACCAGAACTTCTGGGCTTTATTGAAAGACTTATTATCGTGTCATGGAAAGTGAACAGGTAAACCTTATTTGCAAGGTACTTTGATATATTTAAAAGGTTTTAAAATCTTATTTAGTTGTTGTTTGTTAGTTTTGTTAGGTTTTGGGGTTTTTTTTCCAGAAAGAAGTACAAATACAACGTGATATGATTTCACCTAATGAAAACCAGAATCCCTTAGAAAACAGAATGTAGCAGTGCTGTGCTCCTGCTGTTTTACTCTCAACAGTTAAGGGCTGCAAAACTATTTATCACTTTGCAGATCAGGAGAACATACTCGATGATCCTACTGTTGTGTGACTGAAAAACTTCCATTCGTGAGAGTCCCTTCCTCTAAAGGTGCCCTGAGATGCAGAGAAAGCCATCAGAGTTCAGAGCAGCTCTTTATTCTCTTTATCAGCGTTTCTTTTGTGCACTGAGATTTTTCACAGGGAGGCCAAGAGGCTCTTCTTGGAGGAGGAGGAAAGTGAACTCCTTGCAAGAGACCTGCCTTCTGGAGGTACCCAGACCTCTGAAAGAAGCTTGTGTGGTGCATCTGCCTGAGGAGACAATGAAGCACTAAACAAAAGCAGTCACCCATCAAGTCACCCACGAATTCTCTTGCCTAGGAACAGAGCCAGAGTTGCCTGTACTAAGATGCAGATGCTCTGAACTTGTAAGTCCCTTCAAATGACTCTTGCACCTGGTTGATGATACCACTTCCCACGCTGTCAGAAGCTGTTACCCAGGATTCTTTCAGGGTTTTGGTTTTTTGCAGTTGTAAAAATTACTTCATTGGTATATATAAATAATCTTTAAATTGGGAAATAAATACAGTGAAGTCTTATTAAATTACATAGGACTCTTAAGGTTATTCCTGAGGTGATCACACACACTGGGTGTCCAGGCTCATATGTTACTTATCTTGAGGTTTCTATGGCTCAGCTTGGTACAGATTGGTGCAGAAAAACTTGTTCTGTTTGTAATTGGGAAGTTTTGCTTTGAAATGCACCGTTGGCAAAGCACAGCTCTGATCGGGGCTGAACGAGTGGCATAAATAGCACTGAATCCAAACGTCTGGCTTTAGATAATTTTCAAATATTTGTATTAAATATTTGTATTATGAATACATATTTAATTTTGGCTTAAAGAGTCTACAAACACAAAGCCAATGTGTGTGGCTTAAGATGTCCTTGAGCTGCAAGTCACTGGAGAGTGGCGATAACGGAAGTATTTTTGCCCTGTTCTTTTGGCACCTGCTGGTGAAGGTTTTAAGAGACAGAATACTGGGGTGGATGGATCCAGTAGAGCTCTGTGTCTGTGTTTGTTTCTTTCTTTGTTGCGTTGGGTTTTTTTTTTTTAAATTGATTTAGTAAATACCTGGTTGTCTAGAAAGACTGGAGAATTGCTTTTCCACAGGAACCTAACATGTATCTTTAATGTACGTAGAAAGTATCAGTGGACTTATCTGCTCCAATGTCAAAACGGCCTGCTGCTGAATGCTATTACATTGTTAATTTGTTTTAATGCCACTTTTACGTGCGTGCTGTCTAGGGATGCGAGTTCATCATCAAACACTATTGATCCCTCTGGATGACTTTAGAAAATAAGGATGTTCAGAGAAACCCTTCGGAGACAAATGTGATTTGGGCAACTGCTGACTGCGAGGCGAGTGATAGGGGCTGCCTGGCCCCATCCCACACTGGGTGTTCTCTGCCTCTGACATTGTAAGAAGTACCATCTGAAGTGCAGTTCTTTCCCCTCGGGTGTTCTGGGAGAGAGGAGATCTCGCTGATCTTCAGTTTCCACCTTCTCCCACCATACGCAGGAAGAGTATTTCCCTTCCCCTCGCTATTGCGCTGTGCTTCTGTATTTCCCAATTATTATGCAGGGTAGATTGTGCTGTCTAATTATAGATGAGCCTAGTTGAAGTAGGCATTTTACACTGAACGTGTCAGCCGTGGGCTTTTTTGTTGTTATTGGCTTTTTTTTTTTTTTAACTGCATCAAGACTTGATGGGTGACTGCTTTTGTTCAATGCTTCTACGTTTATCTCTCGTATCCCGAATCTTACTTGCTGTGAATTTACTGTGCACTGAACTGACATCACCTGCTTGATTTAGTACGTGTAATTTCACATATAAAATTTAAGATTATATTACAAACTTTTATTCTAAGGAAAAAATAACGGCTCACTTTTCAGTATTTTGCTAAAAAAAAACAACCCCAACGTATCTTTCATCTCTTTAATGGAATAGTTAAGGTAACAGAGCAAAAAAAACCCCAACCACAACCCAAACCTCATTCAACAAGCAAAAAAGGGTTACCTAATTTTCCCACAAAAGCCTAGTTCAGTAGGGGAAATATTTTTCCTTCCCTTTTCCATTTCTAGCTTGTCTTTTGAACATCAGGCTAATAACTTCTTGCATGTTCAGAATGCTTCATTTGAGTTCTGATAGTAATAACCGTGTTCTGTTTGGCTGTCAGGGGCCCTGTGAGATGGACAGATAATGTGTTCACTCTTTGTCCAGTGAGGAGAGAACACATTAGCTGTCTAAAATGATCTGGAAAGAATGAGAGCTAGTTAAGTTGATTTTAGGGGAAAATAAAAGCAGTATAATTATTTGCAGTGGTACGCTGCAAGTTGGTGGTTAGATTGGCACTGGTGATTCCTTGGTGACGATGTAAAACAAGCCAAACCAAACACAGCCATGGCTTCTTGGCACATCTGCTGCTTCTGGAGATGCCACCACTTGAGATGGTTCTCTGTTTCCTGCACTTGGAGAGGTTTGAACTATTCTCCATCCATGTTTTAGGACACGTAAACTCTAATGAATAGTCTTGCAGTGAAGTATAGCCTTTAACAGGGGAATACACTTTTGGGGACAGCTGATGGGGGAAAAAACACCCTGCCTGATTCAAACCCAGCGTGGTGTGTGACAAGTGGCAACTGTGTAGGCATGCTGAGCCTGTTTAGCATGCTGCAAACTCCGAGGAGCCTGATGTGGGGATGAGGAATAATTCATCCTGAGACTCCCAAGAGTATCTGGCATCTGTGTGGAGGCGTGCAGAGACTGGAGCAGTTACGTTTCAAGGGATCTAGCTCCATCTCCAGCGTGGGCACAGCCCTGTAGCAGTAGGGGAGACCTGCTCTTCTCAGTGCTCGCTGGGTTCTGGCACACGGGGAATGCAGTTTATTTGTTCACTCTATTTTATTTTTTTCCTTATTGTCCAGTTGTAGAATGTCAGAATATGTTCCTGGTTTCTTGCCTGGTAGCAGTGACGTGGGAAAAGGAATATATATTGCTTTGCTTCTTGTCACTCTCAGCTGCCTGACTTCTCAGGCACCTGATTAGTCTAATACTTTTGACTGCAAGTCCTTAATAGCAAATAGCCTATGCAAGGGATATCAGAGTGCTTGGAAAGATTCATATTGCACAAGAACCAAGTAGGTGGATCGTTAATAATGGACGGACGGATCTGGAATCCTAAACCTAACCAGCCACCTGCTTTTGCAGTCCCTTATGCCTCCCAAAGGCCTGTGGTGGCAGCTCTGCCCTAGTTAAGGTAAGAAAGTCTTTCCTGGTTGATTGTCAGAGCGTAACGGGGATACGAGCGGGGTTATTCACTGAGGAGGGCAGGGTTATACTTGGTTGCCTTCCTAGGCTGTGTCTAAAGCGATCTGCAAACAAAAACTGGGCTCTGCTCCTTGCAAATGCCTGAGAGGGGCATTTTCAGCCAAGAGTAGCACGAGGCTCAGTGGCTAAAATTCAAACCATCAATTTATTCTCTGCTTGGGGAGACTTTCAGGGAAACTGGGGCAGGCAGCCCATTATTATTTTCAGCTTTTGTCTAGACTGGATCTCATTCCTGAGGGCTAGTGCCTCTGTGGGTCACACTAGGACCGGCAGGAGGTCAGCAATGATGGTTCCATATGTCACGTGCATGGTCTGGGGGATTATGAGTACCTTTAACAGGAATTTTTCCTAGCGTGCTTTCAGTGTTTTAATTAAAATGATTCTGTAGCTTTCCACGTAGTCTTCTGGGTGACACCAATAAACACTTGACCGATTGCCTGTGTGACGAACGCAGCCAGACACTTGTCAAGATAATCAGAGATCTTTTTCATGCGTACAAGAGTAAAGTCGTCCGGCCATCCAAATTTTTGTCTGTAGCCTATTCATTTTTGGCTCGAGGACAGTCAGCTCTCATTAGATTGCTGAGTCAAAGATGTGAAAATGACCTGTCGTGTCGTTTGGATGCAGCTTGAGCTACAGCTTCAGAATACAGATCACGGAACGGAGGGGTTTAGGAACACTTCATAACCTTTCGGTTCTTGCTTTCAGAGTAGCTTTAAAACATTAGCCTTAGTCTGGAAAGAAACTGGTGAACACCATAGTAACAGCCACGTTAGCCTCATAAATTACATTTTTGTAGCCTTTTTATTCACTTGTTCCTTGATTTAGGCCATGTGGTGAAGATGATGCACGGCATCCAACGTTGACGCTGGTTGTTCCCCTTTGAACATATGTTCTGTAGATTTAATGTTCCTTATGTGTTGTAAATGATATCTGATGGCAGCTCTCCTATTTGTTAACGTCTAAGAATTTAATAATTGGAAGGACAGCTCTTTAGTGGAATTTTACAGTGACCTTTTTTTATCTGCTGCTCTTCCTTTCTCAAATACCTCTGCAGTTGAGTAGCACAGATGGGTATTTAAGTTGGCTAATTTTAGGCATCTGACTTGTGCTAAAGTTAAGCTGTTTGTCCTCCTGTCTGTACAGCTACTGGAAGACAGCTACAGAGTTCTTCAGCATGGGGCACACTGAATTCCCTGCCAGTATGTGAAGGCCAGCTTCTCAAAGCAAGAGTTTAAAACTGATGTCTGAAATCAAGCAACGCTTCTCCAGGGACAAAAACTAAAACGATATTGAAAGATGAAGTTCAGTCAGAGTTTTAATGGTTTCATCTTGAAGTCAATTTGCAAAGTTAAGTCTGCTGCATGACAGGATCTAACCAGAACAAGCCGAGTGTGCAGAAGACTCTGTTTGGTGCACAGGTTGTAGGAAGTATGTCTGGCTGCTGAGTAGGTGCCAAGCAATTTAGTACTCGGTGCTCCCTGCTGGCTAGCTCTTCTGCTAACAGTCTTGCAAAATCCCAGACTTTGGGGTATCAGAAAAACATCTTACAGAATATATGTGAAATGCTACTACTTTAGGTTTAGCTGGCATTGGTAACTGGGTCCTGGCAGGAGAGATTGATGTGTCTCGGTGAAGCAGTGTACCCTGGATATAGTCACAGTGTGTATCTTTAAAGGTTTTAGAATCCTGGAATCATTCTGGTTGGAAGAGAATTCAGATCGTCGAATCCAACTGTTAACCCAGCACTGCCAGGGCACCACTAAACCCTGTCCCTCAGCACCACAACTACACATTTTTTTAAGTGCCTCTGGGGATGGGGACTCCACCACTGTCCTGAGCAGCCTGGGCCAGGGCTTGACAACCCTTTCTGTGAAAATTTTTTTCCTAATATCTAAAGTAAACTTGCAACTTGAGACCATTTCCTCTTGTCCTGTCTCTTATTACTTGGGAGAACAGACCAACCCTGACCTCGCTACAACCTCTCCTTTCAGGGAGCTGTAGATAGTGATGAGGTCTCCCCTGAGCCTTCTTTTCTGCAGACTGAACAACCCCAGTTCCCTCAGCCACTCCTCGAAGGACTTGGGGATGTGAAACCTTTTAGTTTCAACCACCAGTAGCTGGTACCTGTTGCAGGTAACAGACTAAACACATAAAGTAAAATTTTATGCATAGCCTCCATTTTCTGACTTGATGAATCAGACCTTGACAAAGAGGTATGAGCAGGAGCTTATGGAGGACCTTCATTTACCAGCAGTAGCCTTTGGTCATATGTCCTACAGATAGCCCTCCTGTCTTTCTCCTGCTGCTGCTGTGCCCCTGCTTGTGCTGATGTTGGCCATTTCTGGCCATCTCTCCTTTCTCTGGTTTGGAAGGGAGCACGTGCTGTTGGAATGGGCAAATGAATCACTGCACGGTGGGAACATGCGAGCATCCTGCCCTTCCCCTGGGCACTCAAGAGGCTCCTGGCTAAGAAGCCCAAGCCAACAGCTGTGGCCAACTGGTAGGCTCTGTGCTGCCCACCTACTCCATGTTGCATAGTCCTTCTCCAGAAGAGCTGCCCCATGCTGAACGTCAATGGTTATGGGTTTGGGTTTTTTTTAGCCAAGCAATTTCCATGTTTTGAGGAGCAGAGTAGATGACATTAGTCTGAAATCTTTCATTTCAATTTTGATCGTTGGTCTTAAATTATCTTACCAAAGGAGGCAGAAAGTGAGAGATTATCCAGAGTCAGTCATATAGGGATTGGAGGAAGGAGGGAGCAGAAGCATCCTTTCAGGTTCCACCACCAAGTGCCTTCTGCCAACACTGATTTCCTTTTCTGACTGTGCTCTGCAGGTAAACCCTGCAACAAGAATTTAGAAACCCTCATCTCTACCAGCTTGGTTTGAGCAGTTTCCACCTGACATAAATGCATTGTAGACATACTGGACTTCTTATGACCCACTAAGAAAACAAACCCCTTTCTTAGTAATTGCTGGGTTTCTAGGATCAAAATGATCTAGGACCAAAATAATGAAAAGGCAAGCGTGCTGTTAAATATCCGTAGTGTTGTTTTTTCTCTTTCAGTGCAGTTTTATTTTAACAGATTTACAAAGTGTTCTGAAACAGCACTGGAATTGTATCTGAACACGAAAGCTCAAATTCAGGGCTTTGTCTTAGGAAACGTTTGCTGAGAGGTGAATGGGAAAGCAGTTTGGTTTTTCAGTGGAATTATAAGGATCAGCAACGTGTAAATTAGATTCCAGTGCCCTTCCAATGCAATATTTAGAGCAGCCTGTGCTGAACTCTTTATTCCTTTTGCTTACAGGCCTCAAAAGTTATTTTTTGCTTTGTTTTGCAGTGGCTTGGTGACTGATGCAAGCTGTTCTGTGCTTTCCAAAGATGAGCATGCTTTGCATTGCTTCACCCACTGTTCCCTGTGCTTTGCTACTTCTGTTTGTACAAACTGTGTGTGTCCTTCTGTCTGAGGCAGGTACTTTGCTCTCAGGACCTGTTCTGGGAGCCTGTGTTGCATCGAGGTGCGTTGTGCTCAGCAGAGCAATGCAAAAGGCTGAATTGAGTTCCTGAAAACACCTCTCCTCTTGGGCACCCGGTGCTTTGGCTCTGCAGCGATTCATGCCAGGGCCACAGTTTCTTCCTCAAGTTCTGAGTAGCTTCCCCAGCTGCTCCCTGACTCTAGGCATTTGGATACTCTAAGACGGCCTTTTACTTTGCCTTGAGTTTTGAGGATGGGAGTGGAGTGAGACCGGCATATAAATAGCCTCAAGTGGAGCTAAAGTTTGCTTGTGGGAGGGAGTGTTGGAAGAACAAAGTGACGGGGCTCTCTTCTTTTCTCAGAGGTGACTTCACATACCAAAACCTTGATGGGGAGTCTGTCCTGGGTGTGTTTAAAGGAAGGCTGGATGTGGCACTTCATGGTGTTGGGTCATAGGCTGGACTTGATGATCCCGGAGGTCTTCTCCAGCTTCAGTAATTCTGTGGTTGCCTGGGCATCTTCAGTGTGCCATTTCCTACTTTAGAACTGAAGGAATATCGCTGTTAACAGACCCAAAGTGAACTCAGGAACTAAATTGCCTTCGTGCAAGACGAGAGATGAAGAATGAAGAGAAACGTATACAAAGATGGCAGCTTTCTGGCAGCAGTGGGGGAGTGAGGGGGGAGTAGCCACGGTAGCTTTTTGGGGGGCAGAATTCATGGGCCTCAGAAGAAGCAACTACCACTCCTGCTCCTCAGCACAAGCTGGATTTCAGCTACAGATGAATTAATGCCTGCGAAATCCCCCCGGGAAGGGGGAGGCCTGGCTGAGCTGTAGCAGCGTGACCCTCGCCGTGCCGCTAGCACGTGTGAGCTCGAGTCCAGGGCTGCAGCTCTACAGTCACTCACTGCTGTGTCTGTGAGTCCTCCCTCTTGCCTTGGCATCACTGCCGCCTCCTGCTCCCACGCTGCAGTCCCTGGTTACTTTTTAATGCCATCAATATGTAAGTTTCTGGAGGAAAAACGTTCCGTACCTGTCGGCTGGCTGGTGCGTGGAGCCGTGATGCACCCGTGTGTTACACGAGTGCTCATGCTCCTCTTCCCTGGGGTAAATGCCCGTCTGTGCTGCTTTTCCACCTCTCTCTGAGCAGTGCTTGGGATGCAGGCTTGGAACAGGCATCTGAGATTATAAAGTACCTGTATTGAACAATGCTAGCCTATCAGTGCCAGACTAGAAATGACATCCGTGAGAAATCTTGGTCATCATGTTCCAGTACAGTCGAACTGTTCTTTCCCCTCTGGGTTTGTTGGTTTGGGGTTTTTGGAGGTTTTTTGTGGGTTTTTTTTCTGTTTGTTTGTTTTGTTTGTTTTTTGTTTTGTTTTGATTGCTTGTTTGTTTTTGGTTTGGTTTTTTTGTTTTGTTTTTTCTTTTTCTTTATTTCTCTTTTCTTTTTTCTTTCTTTTCCCTTTCCATTATGTCCGAATATCATAGGATCCTACAATGTTAGGGGTTGGATGGGACCTCTGGAGACCATCGAGTCCAACCCCCTTGCGAGCGGCGGGTCACCCAGGACAGCCACCATAGGAA
>WTSP01002163.1:135824-148127 GCA_025331215.1 Actenoides lindsayi
GCCCTGGGTGACCCTGCTCTGGCAGGGGGGTTGGACTCGATGATCTCCAGAGGTCCCTTCCAACCCCTACCATTCTAGGATTCCATGAAAATAAAATGTGTTGGGAGAAATCAGAACTGAATGCTTGATCTGAGAATACAGTTGAAGATGCTTTTGCTGTCATTGTTTCCTCATCACCATCGGAGTGTCAAGCTCTGGAAATCAAGATCCACCACTGTCGCTTACGTTAAGTCTTCTAGTCCCAAAGACTTTCTAGCTTCTTATGAGGAGTGTGTACACCTTTCTAACACTGCTTTGCAATGAACTTCCCGCCCTGCATTCCTCATGCAGATTGGATTTGGAGAAGACTGATGTGGCTTGTTTTTCTTTACGTCTCGTATGCAAAAAATGTTACAGCTTGGGACGCTCTTTAATGGAACTGAAACCTGTGAAAGTTTTGATGCTGTCAAAACGGCGAACGCCTGTGAAAAAACACGAGATCAAAAGCTACCCTTGAGATGGGAAACATTTGTTTTGAGATACTCTGCAGGCATAGGTTGTAAGCTGGAATAAGCAAAAAGCTCGAGGCGAGTTAGCGCAGAGCATGTGTATGTAGAGGTTGCTAGGCACATATATATATATATAATGTATGTAAAGCACTTGCAGCAGCATGCATTGGGGTGATGTTTTTCAATCGGCCTCAAAGGAACGGCAGGTAACGTGAGGATTTGCGTTGATACCTGCCACGCGAAGGAGAAAAAGATTTGATGTTTCATGACTGGAATTCTTAAACGCGTCGGTTGTGTGCTGTTCCAATACCTGACACACCTTCACTCGGGGATTCATTGATTTTCGGCTGCTGGAGATGGGCAGTTAGCTTCTTTTTTTTAGGAAAAGATAGTAAAAGTCTGAAGAGTGGAGCGTGCTTCTTTTGAGAAAGATGCTTCAATTTTTTGTACGCTTTAGCATTTCACAGCACGTGAGAAAATGACATTTCCGGTAGTCTTGAGCTAGTGACGTTTTATCCGTTGTCACATCCCTTTTGTGTGTGGATTTCTCAAGCAGAAAATAATGGTATGTTAAAAACATGCTCTAGTCTGCAGCTGCAGCCTGGTTTACCTTCTGCTCCCTACCTTTCAAATAGCACTGGAGAGGGCATGGAATTGTCACCCGTTACCAGTTCATTCTGTCTATTTGGGCCTAACTTTGCATCGGGTACGGAATTATTGGCAGAAGTTTGCCACCCTCTGCAATTTCAAAACCACTTGCTAGAAAAAGTTGATGCCTCGAAAGTGCTTTGGAAAGCTGAATGCCCAAATGGTTTATCACTTGGGCTTACAGTTGCCGTTTTAAACGTTTTTAGTGATGTTTGTATAAATGAGATCTGAGTAATATTAAAATTTGTAGGATGAAATGCTATCAAATTCACTTAGAAAAAAAAAAGGAAAAAAAAAAGAGAAAATAACTCTTCTGATTCCTTTAGGTTATACGAAGCTTTTAAGTGTTGTTCTAACAATGTAAACAATTTGCAGAGACCAGCGTAGGTTTAAGTTGATTTACCCTACCAATTCAGACAGAAGAATGTAATGCTTTCCCGAAAATGCCTTTCAAATATAACATTAGACATTATTCGATTGGCTGCAGAACGCTGCTATCCAGAAAACTTCTTTTACTCATCTTCAGAATTAAGTTCTAACATTCAATGTGTTTACGAGCTGGCCTTTTCTCTTTCAGTAGGTCACCAAAGATAAATGGGGATAAATTATTTATTTCAAATGAAAGCATTCATTTCCCGTTGAAAAAAATTTCTCAGATGGCAAAAAGCACCGTGACAGTTTTCCTCTTTCCCTCACCGTGGTGAACACAGATCAAGTAAATTAAACCAGTGACTTGGCGAAGTTTCAGATTGGGCTGGAGTTCTTTGGCTTGTCTTGGGGAAGTTGATTGCAGACAAATAACAGAAGTATCTTGGTAGACTGCTCGAAAGAAATTTTGCGAGGGAAGCCCACAATTGAAATCGCAGTAATGAACAGTAGATGAATAGGTGGCAGATTAAAAGATAATGGCTTGCAGTGTTTATAACACTTCCAAGTGGCTTTGTGTTTGTAGCTTTCGACGTGTGTTAGCATCATTTCTGTTGGTATGCTTCTAGTCCGTAAAAATGTGGGTTTGCTCACCATTTGCCTTTGTAGTATGGATGCATATGGAGGTATCAAAGCACCAATGATCTATTCCAGGGCACAGGCATTGAGCGACACTCTTGTTTTCTACATTTCTGGGTCAGATGAGGAAGGTGTGACCCTTCCTTTCCTGACCTGATGCCATTAACTCTGTGGCTAGATGAGTTTCGTGCCCCGTCAGAGCTGTTGACCCCTTGTGCTATCCAATTAATGGCTGCCTTTCCTTGGGCTGATGATGTTGTGATCTAGGCATTGATCTGAGTCTTGGCTGATAGATGTTTCGTGCTCTTTGGTGGGCAGAAAGGATGAAACACTGATCTACAACGGCACTTTGATGGCGCTGAAAGTTTTGGTTGTTTTTTTTTTCTAACAGTAGATTAAATTGTCATTTGCAGCTCGTAGCTGTGTTTGATGAGCAAGATCCACACCACGGAGGGGATGGCACCAGCGCCAGCTCAACAGGCACGCAGAGCCCGGAGATTTTTGGCAGCGAGCTCGGCTCCAACGCGGCATCAGCCTTTCAGCCTTACCAAGCAACAAGTGAAATTGAGGTCACCCCTTCGGTCCTGCGTGCAAGTAAGTAAACGTTCTCGGTACCTTGATGTGTCTCCTCTTAATTTATGAGGGTGCCGAGTGCTGTTACCCGTTCATGCTGCTGGGAAAATGATTCATTATCTATCCTTGTCGAACGCTGATCAGAACTGAGGAACTGCGGAAACGCTTGTTGCGTGCAAGCAAACAAACCTTTCTGTTGCAATAAATTATTTATAATCTGCTTTGAGAAGCAATAAGCTCCTTCTGTGCTGCCAGGTTCAACTTGTCCTCACACTGAGAATCACAGCAAAAGTTCCAAATGCAGTTGCCGCACAGCGTAATTTTCAGTTTGCCAGTTTTGTTCCCTTTAATGAAGAAAAGGGTAAAAAAAGAAGCTAAAGATAGGAGCACTTTCTGCTGAACCTGTCAATGTTGCTAGGTTATGCTTGTCACCTTTCCATAAAAACACCTCCTGATACGTGCATTTACTGCGTTGCAGAAATACCCTTCTTGAAAACCAGAAACCATAGCCAGGAACGTCCCTTTATTTCAGCTATTTCAGTGTCAGGGACATTCATTGCAAAACCACGAAGCAGGAATTAGGTATCACTTTTTTTTTTTTTTTTTTAAACTCAGAATCTTTGAATATTTCAGCTTACTAAAAAGAAAAACCACCCAACGAAATCTACTGTGTAATTTTCATTGTTAAAAGTACTGTGCAAACAAGACAGTGATGGATAAATCATTGTGCCCTTTTACGTTGAGCATCTGTCCTTTTGCTCACTGAACTTCTGAAGTAGTGACTCCAGAAAATTCTCAGCAGAACTTACTTATTTCTTTCATATTCTACAGGTACACTGTCTTAAGCAACTATTCATCATTCCTGAGAGGTTACTTTTCTGTAGGTGTTCTTTTAGTGGTTGAAGTCTGTGTTTGTGTGGTCAGGTAGATGGCAAATGGAGAAGTTACCACCCTATTAAGTTTGAGGGGTGCAAACACTGCAACGTTTTCTGTAAAATTAAGGGAACAACATTTAACAATTAGCTTACATAGACTTGAACATGGATCTTTTCAAGCTCCAACTATGCTTCATTACAAGACAGAATTAAATTAGGGAAGGGATTAATGGCAGAATAAAGGAGTATCCTGGAATTTCAGGACCCTTCCATTTTGCTGTCACTAGGGTATGCCACTGCTAAATGCAGATCTCATTTCCACACATAAACCTAACAGCTGTCTTCCTGGGTTCTCAGCTTAGAGGGGGGGGGTTAGCACAGGCAAATACATACACATTTTCCCCTTAGTGTGATTATCTGGTGGATTACACAATACGTGGGCGTTAGCGCATCAAAATCACATAGTGCAGATAAAATGCAATGATATATTGGACAGCTTACTTATCTTGGGTGTCATTCTGGAAAATACAGGGAATGCTTAGCTGGTTCACTGATTGCTGAAAGGAGCACAAAGTGCTTTGAGACCCTGCAATACAAGGGTCTGGAGAAAAGCAGAAGACGTTTGAAACCATTGATACCAACTAGAATCCCTTCAGCACTTTTAAGAAAAGCGGGCAAAAATACAATGGGTGAAACAATTTATCATGAACGTGTTATCACAAATCAGAGTCGTTCCCTTACCTAGATAATTCCATTTTTTTTGTGTGTGTGTGTTGACAGATATATATTGTTTTTAAATGTTCCAAATCACAAGCTTTGAATCTCCGTCCAGTAATATTATCCCATATTAAACATACCTATTTCAAGAATTCCATTTAAATATACATTGAAAATGGAAATAATATCCCTATTGTATTTCCTTCATAACTTGTGAAGCGAAGCATAGCATACAAATGGTATTCTCAGTATTTCAAATAATTATCTTCTTACTGTGTAAGTTCTATTCAGCAAATAAAACTCATCCAGTTTTGTGGTAGACGCAGATCCTGATTATTACATGTTGACAAGGTCATATATCTATTAATTGGATTGGAGACGGGGTACAAAATCGCTGTAATTATTGTAATTTTCTAGCTAATTGCAGGGTTGGCAGTGAATATTTTACTTCTAACAAACGAAAACCAGTATTCCGCCTGAAATTGGTTTACGGCGTTTCCGACGTCGTGTTTTCCATCTCTCGGCGCTTTTTGCTCGCGAGCCGGGCTCCGTCTCTCGGCGCTTTGCTCGGGGGAGCAGAGCTTTGTGCCATTCTGCCGCTGCTCACCTGCACCCCAGGGGCCGGGAGCGCTTTCTGTTCCCAGGCAGCATCCGCAGCAGCGTTGGGCTGGGGCTTAAGGGCCTGCTGAGATTTTCATCTCTTTGTTCTGGTTGCCACGCTACCCCTTTTGTTTGTTTATAGCTCGCGCCATCCCTCCTCTCCCAGCAAGGGAAAGGTTAGCTAGAATCGGGGCCAGCTGGAAAAGTAATATTCATCTGGATTCCCTTCTTTTCCCGTGCACAGACACAGCCCCTGCTTTGCTGCGTGGAATCGACTCTTCCCGTCGAAACGTGGAAGCCAAAAGGGGGCTGCCCCCCCCCCCCTAAACTTTGCAGTGTGAAAACACAATTCCTCGATACAATTTAGATAAGAACCAATTTAGGGCTCTTATCTAGCTCTTTCTCTTTGCCTGCTTTTCTGTCGCCCGTTAAAACTTCCCCCGGTTGTGCTGCCTCAGCTGAGCCGCGTTTCTTTTCGACGCGTAGAGTACGCGAGGGGAGGGTCGGGGGGTTGGTTTTTGTGTGTGTGTGTGTGTGTGTGTGCTTTCTGCGAAGAGGTTGGAAGCTGGCTGCAGAAGATTGTTAAAGCAGACTGATGTTTATTCCCTGCTGAAACAGAAACCGGAGGCGCAGGTGAGAATTGCCAAGCGTAATGAGCAATTTGGCAGCTAAGGCAGGATGGCAGGCGGGGACAGTTCAGCAGCGGGTGCGGTGCCTGTGAACCAAGTTGTTTGTTTCACAGCGCCGCATTTCAATATTGGAAATAAAAATCCCTTTCCGGCTACATGAGATACTCTGAAAAGGGTCATCTCTGCGTCTAGTTTTCTTTTTTTCTTTTTTTTTTTTTCAGTTATTTAGCTCTGTAAATAACCGTGGGTGGTCTTCGGTCTCGGTGTTATTATGTGGTACAAGTCGCTCTGAATGTTTCAGCAGTTGCAGTTTAAAAAGCATTTTTAATATCTAACGTTATTTGGAAAAGGTATTAAGAGGGGTTTAGAGGACCCGTGGGTTTTTTGGTTGGATCGTTTGGGAGTTGCGGGGAATTTTTCAGACCCAAGAGTAAGGGGGCTGTGGAAGATCTTTCTCTCTTCAGCTCTTTAATGGCAGGATATCAAGAAGACAGAGCCAGACTCTTCTCACGTGGGCACATTATTGCTGGAGGCAACAAACACAAGGAAACAGCCAGTTAGATAGTAGGAAAACATTTTTCACCTCAAGAGCAAAGCAGACTGCTCGGAGACGTTGTGGCACCTCCATCCTTGGAGATGGACAGAACTTGACTGAACTTGGCCCTGGGGAACCTGATCGAGCTAGTTCTGTTTCACATGGACGGGTTGGACCAAGTGACCCCCAGAGATCTCATCCAACCCCTAAAGTTACAATTCTGTGACTCCAAATATAAGAAATAATATTCAAGTGTTTCTAAAAGCAAATTCTGTTCCATCGTGAAATATTTAGCAGCCAGCCGTGCAGATACAAGCTTCCCAGCACAGTTCAGCATGGTACTGGTTTGTGCCAGTGTGACACAGGTCAGCTGACCGTGCCTTTTACAAGACTTCTGCTTTTGTTTTCAGGATGTCTGTGGTAGGTGCATCAGTCCCTTCAAAATGAGATAGGGGGTAACTGTGAAGTTCTAAAGGCTGGAGGGGGAGCATCTCCCCAGCAGGCTGGCCGGAGGAGTCTGAGGAATGACTCAGAGCTGCCTGGAAATGGGGCACTCCAGTCCTGTACCTGCATCTGTGTCGTGTATTTTAGTACAACTCGGTATGGGTTTTGTGTGCCGGTGACAGAAGCAGACTATGGGGTGGGGTGTCAGGGCTGGTGGAGTCTTGATGAGAACATGATGCAGCAAGTGCACAGCGGGCTGTGAAGATGCGCTGCAAGTGCAGAGGAGCAAAGAACTCGCTGCAGCTCCACGTCATTGTTTACCCAGCAGCACGTTTGTCACTCTGAGGTTCCCCATGTCCGTGTCTGTTCTTACCCTGCAGCGAGCACAAGCTCCTTCCTCAAGAGGTAAGGCTTTCACTGGGGATTCACTGATCTAGTCAAGTTCATGACCTTACTTGCCTTTGCATTTGTGGATCTCTCTCCGCTTCCTGAGGAGTTTTTGGTAGCTCGCTGACAAATCAGTAGGACGTATCGAGTGTAGTCCCTGAGGGCTCTCTTAGGCGAAGGACTGTTCAAATCTTTTAGTAAGTCTGAAATGGAATATAGAGTATTGCATAAAAAACCCAGACGGCGTTTCGAGCACTTTGGATGTCAAGGTTTTAGTTTAGTATTCACTTCCTATGTTCTGAAACTGTTTGGAAATCGGTGAGATGTGCACAGACTGAATCTGGCAAGGAAAAGAGAAAGTAATTTTCGAGACAATACCAGTGAACACTTAAGCACACGGTACTGTGAGAAGGATCTGGGCATTACAGTGCATTATTCTAGTGCATCTGGGCATTCTGCTCTTCCATTAAATGATCAAAGGCAAATGCTGTTAGGGGCTTACTGGAATAATTGTGGCCGGTTGGAGAAACCCTAAACAAGTTGGAGAAAGCTGAAAGAGAGCAACGAGAGTAAGACGCTTCGGAGACTACGACCAGCTTTGGAAGGACTGGTTTGTTTACTTAAGAAAAGATACAAACTGACAGAATCCCGGTCTTCAGATGTATTATTTCCGTCCTCCACATCTGCTGAGAGAAGCGTGGGTCTTTTCTTAGCGTCTCGCAATTTTGCATGCTCGAAACCAATCCTCCGCCAAGCACGGCGGTTAACGGTGCGCGCGCATCGATGAGCGTGCGAACTTCAAGTGCTGCACAATTGCTGCTTGGAACGTGGCGCTTCGCTGATTTGATGCATGTGCTTAGCTAGCGTCCCAAACGCGTATTCGGAGAATGGACTTGCTAATATTTCTGAGGGCCTTTGTCTAAAGGCTCGGTGTGTTGCGTGTTAATAGGTCGGTAAAGAACTGGTGAGTTCCTGTTTGCTCTGGTTTCGATAAAAAGCTGAGTGTTTAGGTGCTCTTTCCCACCTATGGCCATTAAACAAACAGGAACGAAGAAGTTTCTCTCTTTGCCTCCTTATTCGGGTGCGAGTCAGATTTATATATGGAAATAAAGTCGTTTTCAAACGTCAGAGAACTAAGGAAGCAAGAGATTAGAAGAGGGAGGAAGAGAAAGATGTGCTTATCAAAAACCAGATGTTTGGAGCTTATCAGATGGAGTTAATAGCTGCTTACAAAATGGAGAGAAAGTCATCCACATCTATAATCACAGACTGTGGCTTTACAGGCAATGACTGCTGAAGTCAGTGGGACGTTTTCTGCTAGCTCCACTGAGCTTAGGGTCAGGTCAGCTTTCTACAGTGAGTCTCCTTGGACAGGAACCTTCATGGGTGACCAGCCAGTGTTCAGATGCCCATCGTTCCATGAATGAATTCCAAAAGATTTCCTAACCACCGTTCCCACTTTTAAGTTCCTTGCCAGGTTCTCAGACATTTCCTTTAACTGTGTCAGATAATACGAAAAGAACCTCAAATTGAGGCTTGCACCAAGCTGTTGGCAGCTGAATAAGGAAGGTTTTTCATGCATTGGAGTTTGAGGAGAAGATTTAGCAAAGTCTGTTTCCTCACCTTCTGGTGCTCTCGCCGTTGAGGAATTCTTATCGCATTCATCCCTGTATCAAGGATATGATTGTTTGAAAGCCAGAGTTATTGAATAAAAAAATCAGTACCAGGTGCTGCTTTCTTCCGTGAGGCTAAATTTGTTCTTTCTACAGCACAGTTCCGACTCGAGTGATCTCCAGTTGGTGTTTTCTCCAAGTGTAGTGCTCTGCTGTTAATTTGGGATTGCTGAGCAGTTTAAAAACCATGTGGTTTTGATGAGGCCGTGACACATTTGTAAAAACAAATGGATTTTAAACTGCTTAAGTTTCTAAATTAACCTTTAATATCTTCAATCTTCTCAGTAAACCATCAAGCAAAATACTGTAGCTTCTAGGAGGATTGAAAAAAATCCCTGAAACCAATAAGGAATATTAGAACTTCTCTAGAAGAAACCCAGGTAATCATGGGACATTTCAAGATGTCATTCCATGAGGTGAGGGTTTCTATCTTTGAGTGTTGATAATGGGGAGTAATAAAAAGATGGCATTATACCTGATACTTGGTGACATTTTGTACCGTAGCTATAGAATACAGTACAAGAGAGATAATCAGGAAGGGTGACGAAGATGTGAAGTATTGAATTTGAATAGTTTAAGAAGTCAGGTTTGGATATTAGTCGAAATTTGACATGTTAAATAGATTTAATGATCACTTGAACAAGAAGCTATTATGAAAATTACAGCTGGATGCTGAGAACGCTTTCGGTATGTGTGCGTGGTGGTGATGTTGTTGCTGGGTTTTGTTTTCCCCATCTTCAAGTGTAACTTTCTCCTTCTGGGAACTGTATTTGTACGTGTACAAAAACGTTACACCATTTCAACCAGTCAAACATTACAGTTTAGCTGCTCAAGTCGCTTGTATTGTGATAGAGTTTGACAGAGCTTCTCATAACACATGCATCAGGAAGTGTAGTAACTCTTTTTAGAGATAATTTCTTGATTACTCCTCTATTACTTGTTATTTCATTGTAAGCAAACAAGGAGCCCAGTGAAGGCAAAGGGACGTGAATGTGAAATGAGTAGGGGATGTTTTTTCACAGCACAGACAACCACCCTGTAATGGTTCTTTACGTTACGTGTGCTACACTTCTTTTTTTATCCAACAGTTTAAAAAAACCAAATCTCCTGCAGTATTTATAGGTACTTACTCTGAAGTCTGATAGACCCGTATGCTTCAAGGCATCATCCTTCATCTCCAAAAGCACCAGTCTGCGAGAGTAACTGGTATCCTGGTTATGTTTTGCTTTGCTTTGAGGCAACAGCACTGGTTTCTGACGGGGTTGCCTACTGGCGTAAATTACTCGCAGACGGTTTGCCAACGAGGAGGAGCTGTGGAGTTTGCCAAATGGACTTTATTATTCACTTGGTCCTAGGCGAGATGATCTAATGGGAAGGGTGTTGTAGGGCCAGTTGAAGAGTGTTGTGAAGCTGGGGGCTCTGTGCTGTGGTGCCCGCAGGGTTACCCTGTGTTCAGTGCAACAATTAGTGCGTGTCCCACCCTGCTGAGCAAGCGTGTAGGTGTTTTTGACCACAAGCCCAAGGCTGTAAGATAGTGTACTTCAAGTATATCCTTAATTAGGCTAAACTTGTCCTTCAGTGAGAGCACTGTTACTTGCTTTTGTTCTCAATTCACAAAGGATCTCTTTATTCCCTTATTTATTGCATTTGCAGCCTGTGAACTCACGTAGTTTTTTCAGGCAGGGATGTGTTTGGAGATAGACCATCTCTTTTGGTGATTATTGTGAAGAAGTTGTTTTAAATTCTGTCTTTTGACACGTTCTTTTGAGGGGAATGAAACAGGGACAGATGGCTGCTGGTTGATTAGGCTTGGGGTTTACTTTGCTTTTTATTTGCTCTTACATGCACTGAAAAGGGCTGAAAGATGATATAGAAAAAAAGGAGTGGATGAGAAGTAACTTTTCATTAATTTATTGCCTTATTTCATACTGCCAAAAAGAGAAAATTTGTTCTTTCTCCCACCCATCTCTTGTTGTAAATCCTAAATGAATTGTCTAAGTAAGATGAGCTCCAGCTTCAGAAATGTAGTGGTTTCATGTTAGGGGCAGATGAAGCATTTAGGGTGAGAATCAATCATATCTGTTTAGAAGAACTTTCCTCCAGAGATGTTGGCCCTCGGTAGCACTGGATGCCGTGGAGGTGGCAAACCCAGCTGAGCCCATGAACCCAGCCGGAGCCCGCTGCCTGCTCTCCTGCCAGCACAGCCCAGTGTCCCCAGCTGGTCTGCAGCCAGGGCCCCCTCATCTACCCCTAATGACACGTGAAGGGGCAGATGAGGTCCCCCTTTGTGACACTCCAGTCACCTCACTGGGGGGATGGGGGGCTTTCACCACTTGAGCTGATGCCAGAGCTCAACTGATTTGGGCTGGTGGTGCAAGTGTACTTGGGCTTTGCTCCTCGGCTGCGTTTCTTGCCTCCGTTATGGATTTAGGTACATAATTCTGTCAACATTTTTGGATTCACAGAAACTGGAAGTGATTGTGTATGTGGGTAGGGAGCTGGGGACATCGTGGGTTTACAAAAAGCAAAAGTGATGCTTGGATTAAGGTGAAATATTTGTACTACCGCTCGCATGCATACAGTAAAGGGCTGTACAAAGGCAGCAACGCCAAGCTATTGTGTTAGTATTTGGAAATTGTGCTTATGAGTCAGGGACCAGGCTTCTCAAAGCAAGCTTTGGTCAACCATTAGATCCTATCCCGAGGGATCAGGTTTGATTCAGCTCTCTGTATGACGCTGTTCACAGCTGAAGTACAATTGGGACTTTTTTTGGCAGTTGTTGGGCAACAGCTGATTTAAACCAGACACGACGGATGTACGAGGTTAATATCAACAGGCTTCAGGTTCTACATCTGAGCTAAATACTCGAGGCAGCCCAGTTTCTGATTCCGGGAGAGGAACGGACACCTTTAGGGTGAGTTCATCTGCTCTGTTTTACAGCTTATTTCAGGCTGAAATGGAGTGTGCTCTAGACTAGCTGCACTGGCTGATCTCACCTGATGGGAGAGAAGAAGAGTTGTCCAGTTCTGAAATAAATGTCTGTGGAACCCATTCCACGTGTAATTGACATCACACCAGAAAAAGAAATTGTTGTATGAAAGTTGGTTTTGGGTTGTTTTTTTTTTCCTTTACGAAGTGGGATGTTGCCTTTGTTGCCTGTCATTTGTATATTTGGAAGACAAAATCTAAGTTCTATATTTGGAAGACAAAGTGTAAGTCAACGGTTTCTAATTTTGACCCATAGAACAATTTTACGTGGCCTCAGGAAGTTCCACACAGCTATAATTATTCTTAAGAAATATATTTGGGTTGTGGACAGTATGTCATGACTGCCAGATAGTCTCATGTTAGCTTTTTTTCAGAGAAAAATTGTGTTTGGGAAACTTGGATGGAATTTTATCGTTAAACCAGCAGTGTCATTTGCCTTGGGTCTGACACTGGTATCTGACACTTTATGCAGTATTGCTCCCACACTGGTAACCCCCTGTGAAGAGGCAGCTGTACTTTTTCTTTCCACCCCTTCTCAGACCTTGAAGTGTAACAGGTCATGCCATGTGGATGTCAAGTAGAAGGGGCCAGGCTCTTTTCAGTGGTGCCCTGTGACAGGACAAGAGGCAATGGTCACAAGCTGGAACACAGGAAGTTCCACCTCAACATGAGGAAAAACTTCTTCCCTGTGAGAGTGCCAGAGCCTGGCCCAGGCTGCCCAGAGAGGTTGTGGAGTCTCCT
>WTSP01002164.1:0-56767 GCA_025331215.1 Actenoides lindsayi
GTCACTTCACCCCTGGTAGCCCCCCCCAGCCCCACCTTCCCTTTTGAAATCACTGGTTTTGTTTCATCTTTACAAAACTGTTTCCAGCTCAGCTTTCCCACTGCCTGCGCAGCTTTGAGGCAGCCTACAGGAATTTCTTCTCATGTGTGTTTTAGGTTCTGGTTTGAGGGAAGATGCCCCACTAGCAACGCAACAGTCGATTGATGCTCTGATACAAACACATTTAACTAGCTCTTGCTCCATAAAGACAAGAGGCAACAGGCAGTGCACTTAAGTCCTTACTAAGGCAAAACCTACTCCGGAATTTCTTTCTATTTTCACCTTCCAACTTCCCTCTCTGGTCCCAGCAGTGAGAGCAGCACTAAAAGCCACTGCGGGGACCCTTCGGTGGAACTGCGGCTCAGGTAACCGCTCCCCTGCTGACGAGCTACCCATCCGGTCACCGAAACAAAGGTCGCCGGACAAACCTCGACTCGCTGCGCACCGGGCCCGACCTGGCCCGAGCCACCAACAGGGATGATGACAAATGAGAAGCCAGGCTTCCAGCTGAATTTCAGTTTAGTTATTTTTGTTTTAATGTATGTGTGAATCAATTAATCCTGTCATAGAAGGGCATCGTAAACTGTGTGCCAGAGTTAATGAGTCAGACATTATCACATCATTACACCAGCTGGCATAATGTAGCATGTGTTGTTTGTCATAATATACACTGCCATGCTTAACAACCATTAATTGTTTACACGAGCAGTCATATTTTTCTTCAAAGAACCTTCAGCGACTGGTTAATATTTTGAAAGCTTCTTAAGCTAGTAACTCTTACTAGTGAAAGACAATAAAAAGCCCCTCTCTCGTGAAGCTCAGCAGAACGGATTTACACATAATGACAATCAAAGCTCCATCTCCTTCATTAAAAAATTGAAAAACAAAAGCATTCTGATTCCAGCCAGTTCCACAAATTCAATCCCCACTGGTCAACATGGCCATAAATATTAATGGCCTCGATGCTGAAGTCCCCCTGCTTAGCAGGGAACGAGCGGTTTCCTCGTTTGCTTCTGCACAGCACTAAGCACAAAGTTTGAGCTGGGTCTCCCGCTGCTGAGGAAGACACCAGAAGAAAGAGGACGGCAGTTCAGAGCCTCGCTGGCACGAGACTGATGCAATACTAGAACGAGATCCGCTCTTCGGAGCTATAAACCTGCACCCCTTCAAGGAGACGCTGCGGGGTTTCCGTCACTCCTTGTGTCCATCACCTCTGTTTGTCAGGTGAAAACACAGCCATCAGTCTTACTTTATCATAATAGTTTGGCTCCTAATATTTTCTTGGCTGACTAAAGACAACATTTTGACACTCTCAGCAACAAATCCAGGTTTACCAGCTTTCTGTGAATTGGATTCAGTCTGCTTCTGGCCAGATCTGTTGGCCATATGGCTTTCCAAAGCCAAAGGCTAATAACATGTTTAAGGCAGAAGCGACTACAGCCGCCAGGAACGCCGAGTCTGACCTGCAGGTACTGCCTACGTCCATTCACACACTCACAAACTGCTGCTGCGCTGGGATTCTGCTGTTAAAGAAATACCCCTTTGACATAGGCAAGGGAGAAAGAAAAAAACCCCAAACATTAATAAGTCACTGCTATTGAAAACAACACCAGCTATAGGGAACCCTGAAAAAGGAGAGGTAAGGTCCTTTTCAAAACAAGGAAATATGGAGTATTAATACCTCCGACAACCTTAACGTACCGTTAGTTTGATTTAAGACACTCGTGATTCCAGGAAGTGCTAAAAACAACAGATGCTGCTCTTTTGATGGGAAGCGCACAATCCTGCTCGTTCACCTTACGGGATTACTTGGCACCATCCAGTGCAGCTCCACGGGAAGGGAAGATCAGCACCACAGATGTGGGTAAGACGACACTGTGCAGCAGCATCAGGGTGTGCCTGACATTTCAAACCCTGTGTGCCACCCAGCTCATGCCTATGGCTGCAGAGAAACGACTCTGAATATTCCACTGTCTCAGATTCACACCTAAGTAAGACCTGACTCAACAAAGCACTCAGGCATATGCTAATCCTGAAGCATCTGAGTAGTCCGCTGAAGTCATATGCTTACAAAGAGAAGCATGTGTTACCTTCTGCTCACATCTTTATAGCCTGTAGCTAGCACACAGGAATAGAGTTCGCCATTTATTCATCTCTACCACCTTCCTGGGCCTTCAATCTTAACATTAAGTCTAATTAGCTGTTATGTGAGTGCATTTCCTTTTTGACACGCAGAAAAACAACACCCTACCACACAGATATAAACACTGACAGGACTACATGTAGGTAAAACCAGTAATTTCTGGTTTGGCATCAGTATTAAACACCCTGTTCCATCAACCTGCAGCCTCCTAGGCCATACTCTGACCTTTCCAGGTCTTTTCACTTCAGACAGGAACACATAAAGCTCTGTGAGAACTGTCACTGAGCAACTCCCAGGGCTGGGAAGTTTTGCAGCAGCTCCTACATGGAATTTGCCAAAGGACCGATTTCCTGCAACAGTGCAGGCTGGCAAAGTCACACCCAACTTCAACCTTCTCGGCACCTGAGCAGCACCAGGGACCAGCCAGTATTTCAGGATCATGAAGCTCCTGCAACAGCGTTGTTTTCCTGACCCTAAGCAAGCCCATTTCTGTCGGGCCCCGGTTGCTGCCCATGTGTGTGCCCAGCAGTGGTGTCTGTGCAGGGCCATCAGAAGCCATCTGCCCACACGGACGTACCGCGCTCTGCTGAGCTGTTGTCATCACCACACGGGCCTTATTCCTCTTGGACTGTGACCCTTACAGTTACCTCTCCTCTTTGTGCTCCTTACACCTTCCCGAGAACTTCTTACTCTCCTGGGTTAGATCTCACTCGCTACATCACACAAACAATGCTTGCCACTTAGGCTGGGTTTTTTTCAATAACTGTTATCCTTGTCTCCTAAAAAAAATTAATTAAAAAATTCCATTTATAAAAGCAATTCAGGAACGTTTTCAAGATGAAGTAGGACTACAAATTGTGAAAGGAAGAAGCTCTTAGATTTAGCTGTCTTCTGCAAACAGTGTCACATAATCCCACAGGATGTATTTGCACCCTACATTGTCTCACCCTACCGAGAACACGAGTTCTCGGTCCCAGTTGCGCTGACCATTTCAGAAGAGTAGTTCCAGAAACACCCCCTCTGCTATCAAACCTTTCTAACAGAGAGCAATTCAGAGACAGTTGGGTCTCTTCTATTCCAGCGTGCACACATCCTCCTTCCACTTGTCTGTGACACTTCCCCTGCCTCGTAAGGCTTTGAGCAAGCCACTCTCTTGCCCGGCATTCACTAGATTGTTCAAGAAAATCTCCTGCAGCCTCGTGGCTTCTGCTCCATGCGCACTGCAACCCTGGAGCCTACACTGTCCGAAACCAAAGTTCCCTTCTTTGACAGGCGTAGCCCACTTGACTGACACAAGAGCCCTGCTGTCTTTCCCCGAGGGAGATAATCTGTGCATCAAGGGCTTGGAGAGCCTGATGCCTTAATTCCTACTTAGCAGCACCTTAATGAATCAAGAGGCACACTAGTGCCAGCAGAGCCAGTCAGAGAGGGATGTGAGCTTCCCAGGGACAATTCTCACCCCCTTCAGAGGAGTCATTCTGCTAACACAACAGTGAAACAGAGCAGACATCCTGGTACCATCACATGCGCTTTGACTAATGTTTGCTTGGGAAAGAGAATGGGGAAAAAAGCAGTTGCTGTCATGTGACTGAAGTGCCTGGACTGCAGAGCTTCTCAATAATTACTGAACAATATTAGCTTTAGGGTTTGATTTGGTTTAATGTAAATGTATAAAAAAAAACTATGAAAGCATTAACTGAAAATCCAAACAAAATACATCCATAACCCGAAACACTTTCCCCCTGGTGTTTCTTCAGCACTTATTTTTCAGTCTGTGTGGCAACTAAGCAGAATCCAGGGCAGCAGAGCTTCTTGCAGAATGAGTCCGCAAGCAATACGCAGTTAGCTGCCAGCCCCAAATAAAACAGCTCACAGAATCTTGTAGAAATCAAGCCAGCAAGGCTCAAGGAGCAGTGATCTGTATGACTTTTAGAGATGTAGGGAAGAAGGATCCAAGCATGTATCACACCTGATATGCCATATGTCTGAGGATATACCAAACCCAGATGAAAATGAAAAAGGATTCTTATTGTCCTAATGAAATTGAAGCCTAGGGAAAGTCATGTCAGATCCATATCCCCTCCTAGTCCATCTTGAGGAAATGATTTTACCTCTTAGTTGGACTTAGGGTAATTGTATAAAGGCTTCCAATCTCTGAAATCTGTAATGAAATCTGTAATCCTGACCTGCTGGATATGAGCTATACAATTACTCTGAGTATATTTAGAGCAAATAATCCATCCCCGCAAAGCTTGAAATATTCATAGCTTCTGATGCACGACACCATGTCCAAGGGTCTGGACTATAATTACTTCTGCCACAAGGTGGGAGGCCACATCTGACTTCAGCTAAGCCCTTTAAGGGAGCTCATCCTCTCCTTTTGACAGTGTTTGAGACATATTAAGTCTTTGGTGGAATCAATATCTATTGTGCGGGAGCAAAAAACAGGGAGATTAAAAAAAAAACAAAACAACCAAAAACACACACACAAAAAAAAAAACAACCCACAAAAAACCCCACACCAACAGAAACCCAGGCAATATCCAAGGCAGTCTCCTTAATGTGAACCAGCACAGGACAACCCCTAACTTACACTGAGCAAGAAGCAAAATGCAGCAGTGTTGCTCACCTCTCTCAGCTAAACCAGCAGGTGACAGGTTTGTTGGCTACACTGGTGAAAAATGGTGTAATCACAGGACATTTGCTTAACAGGGTAAGAGCTCCTGTTTGCTTCTCCTCAGTTATACACAGCTTAATCTTACACCTCAAGTTTCACAGACTCTGCAGTGACTGACTTACTTAACTAGGAGTTTAAAAAGTGAGCTTTCCTCAAGCTTACTTCACAGAATAGGCAGGCTGCGACTCAAATGGCTCTATCAGGTTATCCTTGGGGAAAGACTTGAGCTATCAGTCAGAGAAGTCTACCAACCACCTTCTGAAATTAAGCCCTCTTGCCCATAAGTGCTCAGGTGACAGCATGACTAATGACAGAACATGGTCAGAACTCTTTACCCCTCCAGTAAAGGTTCAGAAAGTTACTGAACACGGTATTAAAACCACCAATCTGTGTTCCCATGAAGGAAACAGCACCATACCCACTGCAGAGCACCCAGCCTGACACTCGGCCGGGCGAGACCCCATGAACCAGCACTCCTGGGAGACCCCTCCTGCAGCATCACTTCCTTGGCTGGACCCGGTGCAGTGCTTACAGCCCGCTGGAAGATCAAGTCCTCTCATCACGATCCCAATGACTTGTTTTGCAAAGCCTTGCAGAAAGGGGAAGCTCAGAGGATAAATAGGCAACAGCAGTTTAGAACAGGGAGCAGAGACTCTGGCTACACCCAAGTCTTACAAACCCCCAGAAAGTTCCTGTGCTTGAAAGATGGCAACAGATTGTCCAAAAGGGTTAAAGCAGCTGTCTCGTGGCTCTCCCCAGCTCTGGGGAGCGTGGCAAAGCGCATTGTTTGGCATAATCGTGACACAGATCTGCATGTGTATGTCTTCAATAATTCATGTTGCAGCTTGTCTCGCTGTGGGGACAGATGTCAGTGAAATCAGTGACAGCCGATCATGCTGATCCCTCACATAATCACGGGAGAGCTGATCCCGCGGAGACAGCGAGCCGCGGGAGCACGCCCACCACGGACCCAGACACGTACGCGCAACGCGCACGCCTCAGAGAGGGCAGCGGTGCCCAGACACAGGTATGGGAGGACGGAAGGGAGGCAAAGCCACGGTGGCTGGCAGACACAGCCCAGGGGCCCGTTCTGGAGGTGCCCGGCGCGCAGGAGCCGCCCGAGTCACGCGCTGATCGCTTACAGAACGCTGTGCGAGTTCACGCGCACTTCAGAGCGAGCCACAGGTTTCCTCTGCGCTGCCTGCTTCTTCAAATGCTTTGGTCAAAACAAATACACCTCCTTTATATCTCTGTCATTTTGCACTACAGTGGTCTTCTCAAATGTCACAACAGATGACAGGAGAAGGCCAAGTACAGTTACACCCACTACAAAGCTCAGGCATAATCTCTCAGGGAGAGAAAGTGACTTAGTGCTAATTAGAATGACTGGATCCTTTCATCTGATCTGAAATATCTCCTCTTGGAAAAAAAGACCCCACACATTACTGTCAGCATTAAATGGGTTCCTGTTCTTTTTTTCAATCCAACATTCAGTCTGAATTGTTACCTGTCCTCTGCTTTGCTACTTAAAAGAACCATCCAACTCATTATTTAGGGTGTTTTTTTCCAAACACACAAATACTTAGCTCAGTCTGGTCAGCTTTTTAACTAAGCATATTGACCTTGGCTCACTTGATTTCTGCATCCATCTTTGAAGCAGCAATTAAGAAAATCTACAGCTAACTTAATTGGGCATGTTACACCTTCTATCACTAGCACAACTCAAGACTTGTTAAGTTATACAAGAAAACCAGGAGTTAAATGAAGGGATAACTTTTCCACTCATTTTAAAACCCCACGTGAAATCTCTGTCTTGCGGTCCTGTCCCAGAATGCGACACGTGTCTATACATGCGTGCGTGCGTATGGGATTTCTGTCAGGTGACCCAGAAAACACCAGGGCCAAAAGCTTCCACACCCAGGGAAACCCTAGAGGTGAGGGCTCCGAGAGAGACGCCTCTTTGCAGAGAGGGCCCCAGCAGTCAGGCCGTCCGTCGCTGGGACGCTCTGGCCAAGCGGGGTTTATACAGGGACGGTTCCTCCTCCAGGTGACCTGCCCAAGAGCCAACAGCCACTTCGAGTTGTTGTCCAAACGGACTTCACAAAACCTACCAAAGACACGAGGGGCGGAGCACGTGCCCCGCGTCGGCTGCCGGCACCGCACGACGGCGAGGGGCTCCGCAGCTCTACGGCCACGTATTTCTCAGTCACAGAGTGGTTCTTTCTGCAGCTTGCTCTTGCAGTCACTTTCCTCTAGCTATTAGAGCACGCAGAGTATTTTCCCCAGCGATGCCAGCCCCAGCAGAAACCTCATCTAAGATCAGTGCATTAAAAAAGGACATTAATTTCTCATTATACTAGGATCAGATTGTTTTCAAGGCAACATCCTGACTGAGTCAAAGTATCTCATTAGAGCTGCCATGCATACTGTTGTTTAACATCATGTGCCATTTTTCTTTGGAAGGTGCATTTACATAAACATTTCTAATCACAGCCCTGTAAAGAGACACGGTATAATAATTTATGACTTTTAGGTAATATGTCATATGAATCTTAACATATGGCATTACACTGTATGATGGCAATCTTGGCTCTTCTGAGGGAACCTGGATAACATCCAGTGAGACGTGAATGAGCCAAACGCAATAGAAAACCGTATCAATGCTAATCCAGGTTTACACCTTTCATTCAGCACTCCAAGCTTTCCACCAGATGGTTTTGCACAGAAGCATTAATGCCAGAAATAATCGTGCAGACTCCCCCGGTTTTCAGACGTGCTATTTCTGAAGCCCTGCACGTGAAAATCACGCTGGTGAACGGCAGCAGCCCTTCACAGGTGCAGAAACGGGCTGCGGCCTTCGGGAGAAGGTGCTGAAAGGTGACTTCAGAGCTTCGCCATCCCGGGTCACGGCCACGTGCTTTGTTTTGCAAGGGCAATTCAGGGCAGCTGCCTTAGCTGTTGTACAGGAGCCCCGTGCCAACAAAAACCTTCATCAGGTTACAGGAAGCGAGCAAACCGCAGAACGACCTGGCGCAGCACGCTGCCAACTGCTGCCACGAAGCCTCCTATCAGACAGCCCCTTCCTATCACCACCCAGGCCAGGGGCCACGGGCACCAGCCTGGGCAGCTCGGCTGCGTACGCGAGTTCACTGCCGCTCACGGCAAGACACCTGCGCGGTGGTTCTGCTGTGCCACCAGCCCCCCGGCACGGGTAGGGAACTATCAGTTCCAGAACCACGTCTCAAGCTCAAGCATCCCGGGCTCCACGAGAGCCTGCTTACAGCAGCATTTGTAACTGCACCTCCTGACATGCCCACAAGGAATTTCACTCAAGTCTGAGACAATGCAGCACAGAGCAAAATACTCGTGTCCATGCGCAGAGCATCACGTGCAGAACAGAAATGCACCTTAAGATTTCACAGACCAATAGGGAGCTGATGCCAAAACAAAGCCATCTAACTACAAAAACGGTGCTTGGGTGACCTTGTACCATCCCATGGAGGCATAGAGTCAGTCCCTACATGCAGAGGGACCAGCTAGGGCTGTGTTTGTTCAGGCACACACCCGACTGTACTCACTGCACCCTCAACAGGTAAAGAAGGGGCTGTGCTTACATACTAGGGTGACAAGGCACCGCGTGCCCCCAGCTCCAACCCTACTGTCACACTAAATAGCAATCACTACATTTCCATTCGCCTGGTGTCAAAATGTTATCAGCTGTAAGAAACCCAGCAAGTGTTTCTCAGTCGTGCCTGTGTTACTTCAAGTATTATCACTTATACTTCCCCTATAGGCACCATGGTCCTTGCAAGGTTTGACTGAAGTGTTTGGCTTAAATAAATATCCACAATGAAGAGTTCTGCCCCAGGTCACCTGAGAAGCCTACACCTGAATCAGAACAGAGCATGTGGCAGCTCCATCCGCCCTCTCCACCAGCTATTAAGAGCTGCAGAAATACAAGTGTCAGAACGATTACTGCTGATGGATGATTCCAGTCCCTGGAGTGGCTACCACAGACTGGCCACAAAGCTCCTCTCTTTCTGTGGAGGAGGGGAGGGTGTCTGTGTTGGATTTTTTTTAACACACATCTAATTAGAAACACCCTGATCACAGTGGACGGCATCAGGCAGCACCTTTGGAACTAATAAACCGCCCCAATACACGGCCAAGAGCTAAATGGAGGCTTTGCTACAAAGATCAGGCTCAAGCCTTCTTAGAGACTGCATCAAGCTGTGAATCCTTCCCCAGCACTCCGGGTCTGGGCAGGGGGATCTCCAGGAACCCATCCCATGCCAGGAAGGCATTCTGTACCTGTCCCTGCTCTTCAGCTCCTACAGCCCTGCTCCCTCCTCGGCACCCTTCCTTGCTGGACACCGTATCACGTGCTTAGCTTCACAGCAGCTCTTTGTCCAAGCTATCTAAAAATGGCATCTCCCAGCTCCAAAGTGCAGCCGGCCATAGGGGACATGCCCCTGTGTGACACACACGAAGAGCACGTCTGTCAGCTTTTTATTTCCTAAAAAACCCAAAGCCCACTTTTCCCCCCCCCCCACAGCAGCATATGTGCGATGAGCCAGCTGCCACGGAAATGCAATGTTAAGCTTCCTGCTTTGAAGGTACCTCTTCCCAGCAGCTGAACACAACGGCAAGTTGCTAACATTGTTCCAGGAGCGCAGGGAGGAAGAATGAAAAGCTTTAACTTCTGCAGCTAGATCCCTGTCCTTCTCCACCAGACACAATGGCTTTGTTACAGCACATTTTATTCAGGGCTGAGCTTTGAATATTCAGCAGGGCTCCAGGCTAGTGATTCTGTTGCAGCTAGGTTTCTTGTCTTCCAGGAAGCCCTTGACAAAGGTCACAAACAATTTGCTCGTTCCTCTTATTAAAATAAAGATGGAAAGCACTGATGATAGCTCTGCCCAGCAGCTAACCATCATCTGTAGCGGTTCCAACATATGCTTGTGAGATAATGAAAAATATAGCATTAAATACAGTGGCAGATTGAATCTTGTTTCAGGGTAAATATAGTAAGTCATTTTTTTTTCCTCCTCATTTCCTCAGAACCTGTTTAGCATTAGACTGTTAATATCATCACTGATACATGACAAAACCATTGCATAATATACTGCATTTGAAGCCAGCCCCCCCATAAAAGTGAGCAATGACAAAGTACGAGCATTATTCAGGCACTGATAGTAATGAAGTGCTCCGAGCCAGCCCTCTTCCCACATCTTTCTATTTGCAGACCTTCAAAGAACCTGGCTTTAGATTGGGTGAAGCACCTCTGAGGCGCTCGCCTTCCAAGTCCGGTGCGATACAGGGAGTCCCTTGGGACTTCTTCTCGGGTCCTGCAACCTCCCACGTCTCCTTGGCCCTTGCAGTTGGGCGCTGCTGCACCGCTTCCTGTCAAAGCATACCCCAGAGCTCTTGACAACATGTAAGGCAGCTGCTTTATTTTCTCCAAGGAATATTAATTACAAGCCTAGACAGTACTTTCCCCAGCTTTACAGCGTTTCCATGTGAAATATATACGTGTATTTTCAATAAACAAAGCAAGGTGGGGTTCTCAGTCCCCACGCCCTGCTTCACAACAGGACACAGCACCGGTGATGGCCACTCAACCTGCACACCGGGTCAAACCATGGCACCATGTGCCTCTGCAAACCCCAACGGAGATCAAACCAAACCACCAGCACCAGAACAAGCCGCTTCTTCCTGCTTTCAAGTTATCTACCTAGGTATTTCCCCAGCTCTTGATAAAACCAAACACACAAAGCCCCTCGAATTTGGCAGGTTTCAAAGATGAACACTTTTGGTACATGGCTGTAGCACAACTCAAATTTCTCAGGGAGTTGCCAATGGGTTCAGGAATAAACTGCCGCAAATATGACCAGCTACTTTGACGGCACATTTAATCATAAGCTATTTGCAGTACCTGCCTCATTTCTGAGCTAAATTCTGCAGATAATTACGTATGATTCCACATACACATCACTCACACCAAAAGGAATGGCAGGCAGTGCTGCTGAGTGCCTCCTATTCCTCCCTGAGAAGGTCTGGAACTTTCTCTGTACTGCCCGCATGCCGAGCTGTTGCCACCTGGCAGCACTACATGTTACGCTGCGAGTTTCATCACTGCAGGAGAGAAACAGATTTATACCTGACCACAAAACCCAATAAATCCTTTTAATACACCAAAGCCGCCAGCACGGTCCAAAGTCTATTTCAGGGGAAGAGGGCACAAAGCAGCCCCTCGGATGCTGTTACACCAGACAGGCAGAGGCTGTAAAAGGTTTCTTTATGGACTAGGCTGTGCTATCTCCTACAATGCACCTGCTTTTTGATGCGAGACTGGTATAAACAGCTGATATCTGAGCTCTCAATCTATCAGATAGTTATAAATAAGCTGTTACAGTACTGCAAAAGTATTAGCACCACATCAGCTGAGTGCTGCTGCTGCTCTGGGGACTTCACCATCAGAAGCAGCAAAGCCCTCATCTCGCTCTACCTGGACTTCAGTTCTACAAACTACGTGTGAGGAGCAAAAGAACACTCTGCTCATGCGTTATCACCAGGGATGTGCAAGCTACAGACACTTCAAGAAGAGTTCAAACTCAGAAATACCTGCAGAACAGCAAGAAATGAACTGACAAAGTAGTTTGCCAGTTGTACCACGTTATCAGCAAGTCTGAGAGCGCATCACAGCGGCACTGAGTCAACAGCACAGCCCTCAGGGCTGCAAAGAGAAACCAGCCTCCCGTTTCTGACCGGGCTGCTGCCCAGGGCTCTTCTGCCAGGGACTCATTACCCAGATGTGAAATGATGACATACCAAGCACCTATTTTACAGCACTTTTTGGCGCGGCACTCGGGACAAGGTGGTAAAGACTGTGACATTCTGCAGCCATGGAAGTGCCCAACCCAGTTCTCGCCAAGCAACGTGCTGGCGGGATGGGTGCGGCGAGGCCGGGAGCGGGGGGTCCTCTGACAACAGCTGACTCGCCGGCCCCGCGCGCTCCGTACGCAACCCTGCAGCAGTGGTCGTGCACCAGGCCAACCCCGCTCTCTGCTGGCACCCCCCGAGACCTCGGCCCTAACGAGTGCTCGCACTTCCTTGTAGCTGCTTCACATGCTGTTTCTCCACTGATAAGCAGACATGGGCTGTGGGATGGTTTCCACACGTGCCCACAGAACGATCAGGTTTCTCAGCAGGCGCAAGCTAACAAGCAACGCTGCCCGAGTGTCTCCTGCTGCTATGTCAAGCATCCCCCCCTTGTCTCCCCGGGGCTTCAGCGTGGCTCTGGCCTTCCTACTACGACCTCAGATATATTTTGCAGGCTGAAGCAGTCAGCTAAAGGTGATGTATGCAACCAATCCAGCCTTTCTCTAGTAGTATGCACATGTACTACATTGATACCCTTCAGTGACAGAATAAAACCCACGGAGAGTTCAGTCAGCAGCTATAACCTTTACAGCTAACAGCAGCAGGGCCTGGACCAAGCTCTTGAGGAGCAGGGTGATGGACAATCCCGTTTGGAGAAGGAATGACTCATTTAAAGCCCAACCAAGCTGCTCTGACAACTGCTAAGCAAACACTTGGGAGACATCCTGCAGCTGGATTCTCGCTGCAAGAGCCCACATCCCGAGGGCAGCAACTGCAGCCCTGCCGCCTCTCCAACCAAGGGGGACCCGACAGAGCACGACGAGAAGCAGGCAACACGCAGCTCATCAGCCAGCCGCCAGGGCTGTTCAGGTCACAACGTGGAGTAGCCATGAACATCACCTCCGTGCGCAACAGGCAAGAGAAACCGGCACCTCTAGGGGAGCTGGTCAGACAGAGCCTTTTCTGGACGCTTCCCCTGAGATATTGCACTACAGGTGCACCTCCTGACACCAACAGCCAAAGGCCTTCTTCAGCATTTTCGGGTACCTCTCATTGCAGCCAACAACTCTAACAAAAACCTCCAGACAGTGCTCAGGGGCTCCCTTCTCACCTTAATTAGGAGCGGCCATTCCGCCGCATCAGCCGAGTGAAGCAGGAGACTAGCGACCGACACGTCACCTCTCTCCCCACTGCTGGATGTCTGGCATTTCCCCTTCCTGGTGTGTTGCTGAGGGTGAAGATGAGAGACAGCAATGAAGACCCAAGAGAGATGAAACGCACCAAAAAGCTGAGGAAGGCCAATATGCAAACTAAGCATCACTTGTTAACAGCTTGCAAGTGGCCAAGTGCTATTTGTGAACTGCTCTCCCAGGAGAGACACCTTGCCCGCGTCGGTGATGTTGAAGTGCTCTGCGTGAGGAGTTCCTACACCGTCAACAGGGGAAGCCAGCTCTCAAAATGCTTTGGCAAACCGCAACACAACCGAACCACAAACGCACTCCCTTCGGGAGTTACGCTCAGGGGAAAAAAAGGAAAGATCACTTACTACTACAACACCTTAGATTTTTACTAGCAGAAGCTCTGCTATTTGCAGGCAGTCCTGTGGCCAGAGCAGGGGCTGCTCGAAGCAAGGGTAGAGCGTATCCATCACAGGCAGGCACCCTGGCAGGGAAGAAGGCGGAGCATCACTGGACAGAACGGAAGCGCACAGACTGGCATCCGTCGCTGGCATCGACAGCTCTTTAATAAGGCAGAGTGCTACTGTTGGGCAAACAGCCCCTGGGGTTCTCCAGACACGCGTGCACACCCCAGAAATGGCAGTTTCACTTGAGCAGCTTAATTAAAAGCTTGACTGAAGCTACTGCTCATTTTCCCTAAGAACTCGTTCCTGTTAGGTTCCATTCTGTCACCACTCCTGATATAAAAAGCAGAAAACGGGGAGCCAACTTCACATCTCATCTCCTGCCTGCCTGTCAAGCCTTCAGCCTTAGCACAGCCCCACAGACCTGCTGAGCAGCGCTGAGCTGCTGCCTTGCAGAGTGCTCCCACTTAAGCATCACTCCCATTTGTCCACCATTTAGCTCGAAGTGAACATGCTGTATCTCGATACTCCACCTTTCTTGCCCATTTGCTCACAGTTTAACAGCCATCAGCTCTGAGGCTTACAGAAGCCAAACCAACATTCCTTACAGCATGATCTGCAAGACCTCAGCCCAAAACCAGCCACACTGAAGGAAGCGTTAGAGTTGAAAAGAGCAATCCATTTATTAGTATTTACTAAAGACTTGTTGAAACAAGTCCTGCGTTTAGATTTCTCTAGTGATGTCACCACAACAAGAAATTAACAATCATTCTCCTGAATGGCTGGAAGCTGTTTAGCAGAGAAGCCACCGACGCAGGGACACGTATAGATCCCTGCAGTTTCAGTTACTGTTGGTCTAACTAGCATCATGGAGCTCTTCTGCTGTCCATTCCGATCAGGAGGACGTTATGAAATCAATTAGCCCACGCCGCAGCCGGGAGAGCTGCGACTCGGCGAGTCGCGCTGCCTGGTCACCCGTGTGGGAACAGCTATTAGCAGCACGAGCGCGCACAGACCCCGGCCGGGACAGGGGCGCGCGGCCCTTAGCCAGCGGTTCCTCAGTCTGAAGGCAATCATCCAGATTTCCTCGGAGAGGGAGAAAAAGAAGGCAGCAGGAGGAAGGTGGGAATATGAGACAAGAAAGGAGACAAGCGCGTTTTGCCGTGCAACGCGCGCACTGAGCTGGAATTTGAGCACTGCCGGGGGATGGGTGCGGGTGGTCTTGGCACGGCAAGGCCATGCTGACAGAGCCAGGAAGAACCGTCCAGCCCTGCCCTCGGCTCCCCAGAGAAGTGCCCCAGAGCACAGCAGCACCAGCCATCCTGTCCCAGGAGCGAGCCTACGAGAACAAACTTCTTCGGCAACTTCACATGCCGACGAAGGACAACAGGAAGCCTCCTGTATCGCACCGAGGCTGTCGGAGGCCGAGCTGACCCAGCATGGGACCTCCTCAACTAATTTAGCACCAGCTACAGCTTCCATCCTTACATCTCCTACCGACAGCTCCTAACAGCAGAGCCCGTCTTGCGATTGCCAGTGAATTTACTCCTGGTCAGTTTGTCCACATTCCTTTGTGCGCGCACACCCCGCCTCTCAGCGCGGACAGCTTGTCCCCCTGACATACCCCTCGACAGATGCCCCCACACCAGTCAAACCACACTAACCTTCCCAGCCCCTTCAGGTGGGCATTCCTGACCCTTATTGCTGCTCACGTCCTCTCGCCTCATGTCCCACTGGGCCTCACACAATGCTTCCCTGACTTTATGAGAGATGAAAAAGCAAAAGGACAAACAAAAGGAAGAAGTACAGCTGAATTTTAGCATTTAACTGAGCCTTTTTAATGATATTTATATTCAAACTAGCAATAGATTTGGAGTTACTTGCTACAAAGACTGCATGAAGAAAGCTGTGGACTGGACACAAAAATAACCGAGTGGGTTGCATGTGTCAGCATCTTCTCTCCTGACACTTTGTCAGGCCCTTCCCAGTAAATACTGACAGCCCGATTAGTAGCTGGGCACCTACGGAGAAGCATTTTCCAGCCAGGCTGTGTACCTGGCTCCCCCTCACCAGACAGGAAGCAGGCACGGCATCTGCTTTGACACGCTCAGCCCTACCTGACCTGACCAGTAAACAGCTACCTTTGAGAGTCAAGGTCCAAGCAAAACACTCATGAGCCTTCAAGTGCCTCGGACACTGCAGAGGACGGTCACGTGTCTGACACACCAAACCCATGGGAAACTCAGAATGACAATCCAAGTCTCCCCGTACTTGCTCTCGCTACACCCACAGCGCCCTTGGCTGCCTCTTCTCACGCCCCAAATGCAAGCCCTTCACTTTAGTGCAAAATCCTCCAGCACAAGGGGTTAGTCTGGATTCTCAGCCCAAGTCCAGGCAGCCTCACTCACACCAAAGCATCTCCACACTCCTCCCAAGGATCCTCACGTAGGAGGGCTGATGCAGGCAGAGGACCAGCAACTGGCCAAGCAAGTTATTGTAAGATCACAGAACCATCTTTAGGGTGAGAATCCATCCCCAACCACCGCTCACACATCCCTTGTCCTGTCTGCATCTGGCCAGTGACCTCACACAACTTCAGAACTTGATTTTGCCAATGTCTATTTTTGATGCTTCTATCCCTTTAAGCCACTCCTGCTAGTAACCAAGTATGTAATTTGCTATTTCCACCTGCTATGTAAATTGATTAATTGCAGGCAAACATAAGGCTGATTCTCATGCTGAGGAGGAAGGAAATCCGTATCAGCTAATCTTTTTAGCGCTTATATTTCATAAAGCTTCCACCAATGCTAAACCTCCAGCCTGTGCTCCAGCTCAAAACTTACCTTTCTCCTGGCCAAGAGGGAACAACTTTTCTGAAGGCTTTTAAACTCACTGGCAATCTCAGCACAAGAAACAGAAAGGTTGTTTTCTTCATTTCATCCTCAAGCCACAACTATTCCATCAGGCACACAGGACTATACAGATGGTTACTGAAGTGAATGGACCATCCTTCAAGGGCCAGTTGCAAAGTGACACCATCACTTTGTCACTCCAGCTTCCCACTCAAGGCAGAGTTGGAAATTCCTCCTCAAGAAGTGTTCTGCAGATGGCAACATTTACACATGATGTATATCACCTTTAGTGAACCTGGGAGGTTACGCAGCGTTCGGAACGTCCCTGGCACCGCCATCCATCATGTTACCACAGGGAGAAAGTTAAAAAGTCACCTCCCCAGTGATGAGTCACTCAAGCTCTCGGCACTTGGCCGGGAGGTACAGGAAACTCTCACACTTGGTGAGCCCAAAAATCATCGGGACAATCAGCAGAACAAACAGCAGTGTCCTCCCCACCTCAAACAGAATGACTTCACCATTCCCCGCCGAGTGTTAAGCCTCACCATTACAGACTTGTACCGTACCTAGCACTCTCAGAACTCCAGCTGAAGGTGGACCACTCAAGAATCCATGGCAGCTCTTGACCAGCCCATGACAGTGACCTGCAGAGTCACGAAGCTTCACTAGCAGCTTCCTCTGGCACCAAACCAGCACAGTGCTGGAAGTTCTGCTAGAGACAGGAGCCAGTGAAGGGCTCTCACATCCTTAGAGAAGGAAGCGGAGACTTCTCTTTTGCCCTAGGCGTTGTGTACCCAAACCTGCTGATACCCAGTTCTTTCAAAGCATTTCTAGTGAAAAGCTGCAGTTCACTGTTGGCCCCCGATGACCTGCAAAGGAATGCTCAACACCTCTAGAAGCCAGTTATGGTCTGAGGGCCCAGCAGAGCAGCAGCAATGCTTACACTTGCTGTTCAACAGCTTGCACGGATAAAACACAGTTTGCTCAGAGGGTGACTCTTAGATACCTACACACAAATGCGGCACCTTTAGACACACAAACTACCTGCAGCATGGAAAGGTCTCCCTGTTCTCTTACACCCCTCAAGTCAAGCGATACCCACTTTCCATGTCTGACTCATTCAGAAGTAAAACTTGGCCATCCAAGACTGAAACGGAGTCTGCCGTCAGCAGCAGCACAGCCGGTGTCTGTAAGAACGGGCAGGTTAAAAAGCTGGCTAAGCTCACTCTCCTCCCCTAGGCCCGTGAAGCTGCTTATCCTAAAGCAGCAGGATTTACCTCCTCCGTCTGCCCTCAGGTAGTAACACCTCCTCCTTTTGTGTTCTACTACAGCCTCTTCCTCTTTCAGCTCCTTGTTCTGCCTTCCCCCCTCCCACTGAGCCCAGGCAGTGAAAAAAAATAAATAATCTTTCCATCCCTCCTGCAAGCATGTGTTTATCTCTTTATTTTTAAATGTTACAGCTTCCCAACATCTGTCTCTGTGTGGTATAATCTTACTGATGAAATATTTCATGTTTTCCTTGAGCCCTCATCAATATGTCTCTGTGTTATCAGCTTAGCAGATGGAGACACAGAAGGAATAACCTCAGCTTACCTGGGTGATTTCTTCCCAAGTACATACTTATCGTAGTCCAGCACAAGAACCATCACAATTTTAGCCACGCAACACAGTATCTCTCTGGAGCAAACTACATTTCCTCGGCTTAAGCCACATATGCCTACTTGACTGCAATCTCCCTCGGGCAGCCTCCAAGTTCTCACCCAACCTCATTTCGTACACAGCGAAACAATTCGGGGAGCCACCAAGGCCGCTAGAAAAGCGACTGGCACGGCCAGGAACAGGGCCTGCCGCGACGCAGGACAACGCACGCTCCCACTCCGGTAAAGCTCACCCCAACGGTCCCACCACCGGTGACGTCAGCAGGGGCTTTGTCACTAACCGACATCAAACCAGGACGTCCTGCCGCGTGTGATAACTGTGCAAAGAGGTGTTCAAAAAAGTAATAATCACCGTGCTCCGGGAAAGAGCCTGGGTTATCTGGAGCTCCACAGATGACCTGAGAAGCTCCTCAGCCTGCAGTGCTGGCTCTTCAGGCTTGCACGTGTAACACCCTTGCGTGCCCCTGAACCTCCACGTAAACTTTCAGACTACTCCGTGCAAGCCACGCTAAGATGGCTCCCATCGTTACTAGGAAGCAGCCTGACAAACGTTGAGTCCTCTCCAAGACAAAACTACCCTTTATTCTGACAAAAAAAAAAAAAAAATCAGAAAAAGAATCAATAAAAAAAATAAAAACACCTCCAAATCTACACTTCTCCCAGCTGCACATGCTGTTTTGGAGGATCCTCTCTTTTCCATGTCAAGTAAAAATCCCAGTGATTAGAGAAGAGCAAAGACTTGCTCACCAGCACTGACTTCAGGCTCCAGAAGCCTTTCTGTGTTTTTGGCACAGTTGGATCTTGTGCTCACCCTCCAGTGCAATCAGACCCTTGACCGTGACATTACCCAGCAACAGCTCCCCACAGGTCTCTAACAAAAGGAGACTGGTCTAGGCCTCCTTTCTTGAGCACCTCCCCTCTCCCACAGCACAGAAACACTGCTCCACACCTAGAAAAAGCAGGCAAGCAATAATCTGAGAAGCGTTTTGACCATTCTTTACCGACAGCTAAGGCACCTCCTTGCCTCGCCTCGCCTGCCAGCGCGGGATCCCAGCACCGACCCATGAGAGCAGGACGCTGCTGAGCAAACCTGCTCCTCGGTCCCAGGGCTCTGGGGCAGAGCTGCTGGGGTGCAAGAGCAAGCGTGGACCGAGCCACGAGCGAGCACCGCGTACCCAACAGCTCAGCCTAACACATTAGGGGATGATTACTGAACTGAAGGGTATTTGTTCTGTGTTCGGGTATGCTGGGGGGAGGGGCTTGATTTATTTGGTTTATAATCCTATCTGAATAAAGGTAAACACATAGGGATTATAAATGAAATAAATCTGAAGCAGAATAGAATGGGGGTGGTAGAGAAAAAAATCTCAAGAGGGTCAGGAGATAATGAAGATTATACCTCAATATTGGGATTATGATGTTAGTTCTTTATTTCAATAAAACTGGATAGAGATCTTTTATATCAGGGACAGAGCTTAGCTGTAAGGACAAAGTAATCTTCTGGGAATTATGCATACAGGCTCGACATCATTTTTATTGGATGGCTGATGAACTGGAAAACTCCAGGATAGCCTGGTTTTAATTTGTAATCTTAATTTTCATATAAATCGGTACAGTTGGAGGAAGGGGGGCAGATGTAGAGGGCTCTGATGCTGTGCTAATATTGCAGCATTAAGACAGCACATGCATTAAGGCTACAACTGTAACTCATCTAGTATCTGATCCTGTCTTTCTGTCTATCCATCTGTCTCCCATCTTCACATCTATCTATCGTTTCCCCACCAAAATATCTCAGCAACGACCCAAGAGCACGAGAGGCCACGTTGGCTCTTGGTGGTTGAAATGTGACACTATCTACAACCCATCCACCAACACCTAGATGCTCACCAGGAGGCAGCGGTGTGCAGGAAGCAGATTCAGAAATTTTGGGGATCAACTGAATCCTGACACTCCTGTCTGAAACAACCACCACCAAGCACAGGAGGAGAACACTCTGTTTGTGGTTTTAAGCAGAGGGTCACCTAAGCATGGCTCCAATGGCCTATGGGCAACACTGCCCTGACTGTCAGACGGGTTGAGTATCCACTTCTGCTGCTAGCCTGTTGGAAAGGAACGGTGCAGACATTCAAGTGCCTTGAACCTTTGACATTTTCTGTTTCTGCAACGAGATGCAGCGTTTTCCCGAGGCCTAGGAAAAGTTCCACCTCAGCCCAGGAATGCTCTCTCATTCCAAACCCCACCATACACAGCAACGGAAAGCGGCGGGTGCAGTTTGAACTCCAGCCCTACATCGCAGTATCAAGTACAGCAGGAAGCTACTGTTGCCCCAACAACTCATGGTCTTCATAAGCAGGACAGGTAAAAGAGAGGTTAAGAGGCACCAAGGGGGATGGGTCACACCACAGGACACTTGTCACCTGTCGATGGCCAGGCCAAACTCCTGTCTGCCTAGACCCAGGCACTGCCGTCCCTGAGCTTCCCAAAGTGCTCACTTTAATATATGAACTACGACACCAGTGAAACCCCACACACAGCATTTAGTCCCTGCCTTAACTCAATAGAAATCATTCATCAACTCAGCTTTTGGTTCTGCAGAGGTTCCTCCAGCTGTTCCTGCTATTTCCATCAGCTCCTTCTTCAGGAAGGGCAGAGGAAATGGGGCACACGAGGCGAGCGCGAGGGGAACTGAAGCAGACAAGCCGTGGTGCCTCGACCGCTGGAAAGCGCAGGGGTCTCAGCAGTTCTGTCACGCGGGCTTCGTACGCTCCGAGCTGCACAGCCGTGGGGAAGGAGGAACCGCCCTGGAACTGATCTGTTTCATCAGCAATACCCAGCTGAAGGAGCAGCAGGAGCAGCACCAGGCTATCCCCCCATCGCCTGCATTCCTCCACCTTCGCGATAAGTAACAAAATCCCCAGCACTGAAGGAACAGCTGCTTTCATAAGGGCAGCAATAACCCAAGAAGCTCCCAGAATTCTGTAGCACTTGAGCATCAAAGCAAGATTTCCAGGGGGGAAACTGAAATGCCAAAAAGATTTATATTTACTTATGCAGATATCCTGCAACCCCAGCCTTGAAAACACGGCCTGTTATATTGGTGCTGAAGGAGAGAAGAAAGAGCCACCAAACTTATCACTCCATTCCCCAAATATACAGCTACTGTAAAACCCAGAGAATGGGCAAAGCTATCTTTTAAAACCTGCCTGACGCCGAAATGGTGAAAGCGAATGACAGAAGAGAACCTGATCTACTTGGACACAATCTTGAAGTGTGAATTTTTGTATCACTGTTGTGAATGCCTTAAATCAGTGCTCCCTTCTGCTTTTGTTCCCGAGCTGACATCGTGACATGCTGACAGAAATACTGCACGGACACACTGAAGAAAGGGCTCCTTTCCCTGGGCCTCCTCTTGCCCTGCCACATACCTCTCCTCCTGTTCTTCCCCACCTCCATCACCTACTCTGTGAAAGCCAACAAGCCACTACAAGGAGCGAGCACAAGCATCAGCGGCAGTCGCAGCAGCACAATGAATCACCAGCCAGCCCAGGTGGAGTGTGGAAAATCATCCCCGATAACGGCCCTTCATCAAACCAGAAGATAAAGACCTACGTGATGACATCTTATTTTGGACATCCTAAAAGCCTCCAAGCGCCCCACAAGACCTTCCAGGAGAATTAAGCGGTCGTGCACAGACAGACATTTTGGCTGCAAGTTCGACAGCGGGATGAAGGGAGGGGCAGGGGAGAGATTAGGATCAAATGGTCAATTAATATAATGGCTGAAGATTAACAAGGAGGTGCCCCAAGACACTAAGACCAGAGTTATTTACAGTCGTTAGTCATGATTTCGGCAAGAGGCTGAGAAATGAGGGGATGACCTACACAGATCAGTTGGATTAGTCAAATCTGGAGGAGAGGAAAGAGAAAAGACAGACCCCGCGCAGCGCTGAAAGAGACAGGTCATGAGCACTCCACAAGCAGCGGGAACGCTCCTCTGCCAAATCCTAGGCAGAGACTCTGCAGGTCTGAACAGCCAGCCAGGGTTTCAGGACAGCTGGGCACATAACAAGGAACTTGTCTCCTGCAGCAACACAGACGCAGGACCACAGAAAAGTACACAGGAAGCATCTAGTTCTGGAAGCTGTGCTCCAACACGGCTCCAGATGATCCCAGGTTCCCTCTAAAGGGTTTGGATTTGGGGGTTTTTCCTTTAAATTCTTCATTATACATAACAATTTTAGAAAGTGATAGACAAAAACAAAACCAGAGAAACTGAAACAAAGCAATGCAAGTACTTAGTATTAAGAGAAGATTACACTTATTTTGATTCAAGATCAAAACTCCTTGTTTTTACATTTGCTGTTTATCCTTCAAACTCTTTGTACACAACTTTGTTATTTTTTAAAATGAAACCAGGACAATGACACATTTTTCTGTATCAGACAGCTGCTATCAACAAGACTTCCTATTTATGTTTAACAACAGCCACCTATACCATCATGTATCAAACATGTTCACATTTGTTTCTACCGCTCTGCCATTTGGCAACAGCCCGTTCTGGAATTGTTTTTTCCCTTTTTCATTTTCCCCTGGAATATTCAGTCTGTTCATCATCGGCAAGAAGATAGAGGATTGTCACATGGTTCAGTGTAACATTCTTACATCCCTGCTGCGACAGCATGAGTACACAGAACGTATGAGACCACACATTAACTTCATCACCTTGCTATGTCCTGCTGTCAGTGGATCACTGTTCACGTTAAATTAACAAGTTTAAAAAGCACATCTAAAGCAAAAAGCAAGCAATGACATTCAGGTGGAGAAACAGAACTCCCTCCAAAATGACTACTGGTCTCTATTGTCTGGAGGATGGAAGTGAAAATTACACAGGGGTGGGAAAAGTTCAATTTTCTAGTTCTTTTACATAGTATTTTACAGCCTCCCTGTGCTCCCATTGCTTCCAACAATTAACTTCTTTATCAAGTTAAGAAGATACAGCAGAAGAATGTCCCCTGGCCCCTCTGCCTGCAGGTCTCAGCGGCCCATCGGAGCACGCGTCAGCTGAGACACATCCTCAGTGACATCCCCACGCCAAGGGGATGCAGCACGTCCTTCGGCAAGGCCACAATGCAAACCCTGGCACAAAGCCTGCGAGCGTGCCCCGGGGACAGATGGCACATGGGGCTGTTGGAGCAGAAAGCAGACTTCTCCAGGTCACTGCAACTTCTCTCGCAACCCAGCCGCGAAGTTAGTCTTGGCCTCACAGAACTCTTGAGAAAGAGAGAGAGTTCGGGGAGAAACAACCGACCTTCCACTTGCACCACTCTGGAAACGGATGGCAGAAATATGGACACCCTGACACCTCTCATCCCTGATGCAGGATAAAACAGTCCCTGGCCCATCCTGGCACGCCAGCTCCCGAGGACTGCACAGTTCCCTCCAGCGCTGCAAGCTGTCACAGCACGCGTGTGCGCTACCCCACAAAGATGCTTCCAGAGCCTCCCGCCATTCAAGGAACCCAAGGGGTTCCTTGAGCCACCAGAAAAAGCCACCCAGAGAGCCACAACAGTTGAAAGCCATCAGAGGAGCTGGGGTTACACCTCACAAGCACTGCTAACAACTGCCTATTTGGTCCTGTGCAGCAATGCCCACAAGTGTCCACGTGAGGAGGAGACGCTACTACGGAGTCACATGCTCAAACCACTTAACTGCATGGTGGAGTCCTCTACTAAGTATTTAGTATTATAGAAAACATAGTTTATTTACTGCAAGGAACCACTTCTCCTGTTCCACTACATCTGCTTTCTATTTTGCTTCAATTAATGGGGAAAGCGGTCACTTCCAAACTGAGGAAGATCCACTCAACGCACTAACTTCCCAGAAACAGTAAAAATCCAAAGCCGCTCCCGGTATTTCTTGTTGGCTACCCAACCACCCTGCCCACAACAATCTGAAGCTAACCACCTCTCTCATCTGAGCTGCAATAGCACTTTTCCCAGGCATTAACGTGACTCGGTCCCCAGCCAGCCTGGCGAGCCACTGGGACACAAAAGGGAGCAGGAGGCCGGTGGAACAGAGGGTGGTAGCGAGCTGCCCCGGGGCTGTGACCGCCCCTCCTGACCACGGGCAGATTTCCTGGCAATTCCAGACTGCGAAAGCACGCGCAGGAGCTTAACTGTATTTCTTCAACAGACTCTCAGAGTCGCAGTAGTCAGCTTTTGGGGTCCCTGCTCTAGAACATGAGTAACAACCTTTTTACATCCCTCTCAGCCCATCTTTCTATGCTGCCCTTTCTTTGTGTCTGCAGAGCCTGCCCCTGGCACAGCGGCTCTGCTAGCTCACCAAACCGACGGTGCCTTCCACAGCGTTAACGGCACTGCTCTCGCGGAACCTGCGGTATGGACTGTATGATTTTGTACCCACAGTTGCCAGCACAGCATAGGCTTGGCTTTGTCCATCTCCTACCCGGTGGGTCCTTCTGCCGTGGGGGCTCAGCACGGCACATCGGCTCCATTGCCAAAGCAGCCAGAATTACCGTGCGCCGTCTCCTCCTGATATTTCTTCCCGTTAAGTTCCCATCAATGGCAAGTAGAAGCAACTAAAAGCTCCTTTGGGTTCCAGCTGTCATCTTCTCTCCTTATGCCATCTTTTCTTCCAATTTCAGGCTTGCTCATTCCAAATACGCTTAGTTAAAAGCTTTGCTTTTGGCTCTCAGGGCAAGGACTTGAGTACTAAGTAGCTTTCCCACTGTTCCTGTCTAATCTTCCTATTTATCAACCTGGAGATTCCTCAGCTTTGCTAATCTTTCCTGAGAGCACATAATCCTGAGAGTGATTTCCTCAGCAAGAGAGAGTTACAGAAACTGCTTGATAATTGCCATTTGGAACTTCTGGCCTGATTACGCACGTTATGCTCCACCTCAGCCAGGACTGCATCGCTTGCCACAGCACAACTGCACCGGGCCTTTAATTCCCATTCTCTCCTCAAATATTTCATGGGACCCTATCTTTTTCTGCCCAGCGTGGTGAACAGCAGTTCATTGCTCTTCCCCTGACTTCAGCATCCATGACAGGATCACTCCATCTGTGGGTGGCAGCAGTACCCAGACATCAGCTTCCAGAGAAAAAATGAAAATAAAAAATTGTTTTTCACGGGTGAAGTACCCACCACACACCTTTTCTCAGCAAGCTGATCACCAAGCAGCGGTGCCTTGATGCTGAAGGCAGGACCGCTCTTTGTCCTCCTCACAAACCTACGCTGAAGCTCTCCTCACAAATGCCAACTGTTGCCCTCTAGAAAGGGAAAGCGAGCAAGAACTAAAGCCAGCCCTCAGGCAGGCCGCCATCCCCAGCACACTATCACTTCACCAGAGCTCCTGCACTCATCTTAAACACAGGGGATTGGTACTATTCCTCGTCCCTGTACTCGAGGGGGGGGTAAAGACTGTTACACCAGTTTAAACTAAGCAAATTATGTGGATTTATTCCTTATGTGTGTAAAACACATACAAACAGTAGTCCAAACACTTCTCTACTAGGTTGAGGAGAATGCTGTGTAAAATATAAACATTTAGGCTTTTCTAATATAAATGTATATAAAAGGTACATAATGCATATAAATAAAACACACAGATTATCAAGTTATTGTATCGTGGAGTGCATTTTTCTTCTGAAGTACTCCTCCTATCCATGTGCACTCCAAACCACATTGCTCATCACCTCGCTATGGGAGGTGAGGACCCTTGCATGCTACTTTCAGGGACAAGTCACCTTGTCCCACAGGCTTCTTTCCTCGACCTGGGGTTGAATAACTGCTTTTCCTGCCATTTTGCACAAACGTGTTAAACAAGGGCTTGCAAAAACCTGCCTTTTTGATACTACTTGCCAAACCCGACTCAGCTGAGGCCTTAACAAGGGGCTTTCAGTTAGATCCCAGAGTTACCAGCTCAGAGGAGGCCAATCCCATCCTCAGCAGAGGCACATACGTCACCACACACAGATTCAGCGTTGAGATCTTCCAGCCCTCAAGGATGCAGTCAATGAGGGTCTGGTTGCTGCCAACCATTCAGATACTTTACAAGGGTTTACTTCTGATACTTCAGATACTTCTGAAGGGTTTAAATAAAATTCTACCTCCCATGTTTCCAAATGCTCTGGGAAACTGCTGCATTTTTCTTTCTTCCAAGAAAGAAGAGACACACAGCTAGGCAAGAGTTTAATGCGCCCCCCTTCCGCCACAGTCTCTGTACAATATCTTTTTAATCAAGAATCACAGGTTAATCCCAGCTTTCAAAACACAGTAATCATAGAATATTTTATATACTGCACTCATTCCACAACTGGACATGGAAATACCAAATCCTGTAAAACTGCACAAATTTCTGATCAAAGTATAGCAGGTAAATCAAACCTGAAATGAAAGGATTATTGAAGGTTATTCTAATTCTTTTCTGTTAAGCAACACAGAAGCAGATTTCACTGACTCCTGCCCTGTAATTCCCATCTGGAAAAGCAGCACTGGAGGAATGAGCAGGTTTGAAGAATGCCTTTCTGTAACATCTGTAAAGCAAAACACAGCAAGTGGAGCCCCTCATAATCCCTCGTGCAACAGCAGGTACTTTGCATACAATGGCAGCAGCACTGACCCAAACAGGGCACCTGGGATAATGACACTGGGCCAGACAAGTTCTGCTCTTCCCTCAACATTGCCCAGCAGCTTTCCAGCTTCTCCAACTCATCGGAGAGCCAGGTGTGCAGTGAGAGAAAGATTTCCTCTTCCTCTCTATGGCACCCACCTGCTCTACAGACTAAGAGAAGACTATTAACAGTTTGTCACTCAGAGATAGTGGCCTGAGGGATCATCTCCATCTCCTCCACTCCTCCTTCTGCACGAACACTTATTTACAGGATGAAGACTACCTTCTACTTGCTTCATCAGGATCTGAAGCATCCCTACGTGGTCAGCTCAGCGCTGCACACAGCATCACACCGCAGCCAAGGGAATTTCACCCTGCTAGACGTGAAGATACAGCCTGCAAATATTATTTCTCCTGGTTCTCCTCGACCCCAAAAAGGTTAATGGCCAAATTATTTCCCCACATCACTGCTTCCTCCCAGGGAAGCCCAAAACAAATCCTTCACAACAGTAAGCAGCAGGTCTGTCACTGCCCTGAACGTGGCCTCCTCCACGCTGATGGAACACGCTAACGTTCAGCTGAACCGCTTTTCAAACAAATATGAGCTGTAAGAAAAGTCAGCTAAACAAATGCCAGGCCCTGCCTGCAGTCAAAGGATTTGTGTGGTGAACTGTTAAAGCAAGGGAACAGTCCTTGTCCATCTTCCTATTTACACCTTACAGCTTTGCTGCAGTTTTCTCCCCGTAGCCCTGGGAGAACGGGACAAGCCCCACTCCTGGTCCAGCTGGAACTCTGACTGCCTGCCTGTCTATAATCATTTCCCAGGGTGGCCTTTCAAATACTGAAGAGTGCTTGGGCAACAGCCCCCTCCGGAGAGGCAGGGCCAGGAGAGCAGCCAGCAGCACCAGGAGAGCAGCCAGCAGCGCCAGGTAGCCACGTTCCACCGGCACGCTGTTCCACGCAAGCGCTCCTGCCATCGCCCGCCCCAACAACACGGCAGCGAAGCCCCGGCTACTGCTCCCGCGCGTTGCCAGCATCACCTGGTTCAGCGCCGTGCATCTCTCTCATAAAGCCACAGAATGCCTCTGACCTTGCATAAGTTATCTATTTTTTTCTTCTTGCAACATACTAATTATTGTTCTGGCACCCCGGCCTTCTCATGAAACCAGTTAAGCATGAAATGCTTCTGCACAGAATAGTATTTCATATTTTCTGCCTTATGTATTAATTACTTGCCTGCTTTTCTTCAGTTCTGGGAGGTGGGGCAGGAGGTGGGGGTGGTAGGGAGGAAGAATTAACCCACACAGCCTGTAAAAATGAGCTAATATGCCACCAGAAGGACAAACAGCCTAGTAGCTGACTGCTCTCCTCTGCTGTCCGTCTCAGAGACTTTCATCCAGACTAACACTGCTTCTCACCTTTCACTTAAAAACTATTAAGATCGATTCCCTTCCAAGAGCAGCTTCTAATTTATTAACCAGAGATGCTACAGCTTGGAAATACACCGTTTGTTTGTTTGTTTGTTTTAAAAACACATGGAAATTATAAAATCAGGCCCTCCTGTCACGCTGAAAGAAACCGATGAAAGAAAACCAACCTAGACACACAAGCTCTCTCTGAAAGGAGACTATAACACAATGCAATTCCTTCACGCTACTGGAAAAACTGAGTTGCTGTTCTGACTTAAGCCCTGCGAGGCAGGGAGATGCACAGAGATCAGGCTAGGTAAGAGGAACTGTCAGGAAGCAAAAGGTACCTTTGCAGCTAACAAACGGTCAAGTCCAGTAAAATGCTTTCTGATCTACCCTTTGTTGTTTCATTTTTAAATAATGAGGACAAAACAAGTAGTGAACTAAAAGCAGAAATAACATCCACCACAGACTAAACGCATTTAAAAACCTGAAAGCTAAGGATTTTACACTAAATTATCCCTACTTTTTGTTTTGTCAAGTACTACTCATTTAGACCCAGCATGGAAAACCAAGCGTGACATTTGGTGACTCACAAGCCATACTGAGTTTTCTGCAATTTACAGTGAAGAATGAAGTCAACCTAAAAGACTCCAGCCTCAGTTTGCTTAAACAACACACCTCAGAGGTCACCCGAGAGCCGGAAAAGCTTCCCTGCACAAAATGCTGTCATTAGTCACTGTTGCCAGGCTGCTGAGAATCAGGCATGTCTCCTGGAAGCCCTGCTAGCAACTGAGAGACCATGAGCTCCTCTGCTTCTCGTGGTGTCTCCTTTGCTCAAGTGCCTCCAAACCAAGCACCCAGGCCAGCTGTCGGCAAGCCCCCGGCATCTGGGTACAGGCACTCGGCCGAGGCATCGGCGATAACGCGCGGTTTCCTGCAAGCAGGGTGCAGTGCTACCCCAGTACAGCATTCCAGCACAACGTCACCTGGACTGACAGCTCCAGGAGCCCAAACAGCTCAAGGTGCCTGAATATCAAGTTACCTGAAGACTGACATAACCACAAGAGGCACCTGGCTCTGCTCTTCCGGAGAGAGGGAACAATCACCGAGCGAGCCCAGGTAGAGGCTCGGCCTCTCGCGCTTCACCTCTTGTTCTTCACAGCTCAGTACTAATCATCGGCCCATAATGCAGCGCAGGACTGCCAGCCCCATCCGGATGATGTAGTTATTTCCAATTGGCACTTGGGAGCAGTGAGGATGGGAGGCATTACTCATCGCCAAGAGTACAGATGTTTCTAATTGCTTTCCATTACCAAGAATAACAGCTGTTTACATCTATCAGCAAATAATTCACAAGAGCTCCAGACTATTAAGATAACACACCCCACCTGGTCACCATCACAAGTTGTCAAGGCCAAGGTAGTGGCTGCCAGAATCCCCTTCTGCATCTCTGTTCATCAAATGACAGCATGTGTCACCTTCAGATATCCTTATGCTACCCCACAAGCCCTGGCTTCTTGGTGGCCTGACAGATCAAATGGACATATGGATTCTTCATGGCTTCGCAGTAAATGTTTTACGATTATTCTGCAGCCAAGGGCAAATGACAGAGGAGCGAGGGACTTACAAATAACCCAGTGAAAGGAAGAGCCACACTTCTAATAAATTAGCAAAAAAGTGTGCCCGCTTTGTTCTGCAGCTGCACACAGAACAGCGTTTACAAACGCACAAAGTAGGTGATGAAACGATCAATTCTCCAGCTCTCGAGCACTGCGCCGGAGTCAGGTAACGAGCCCGTGGAACACGGTCAGCCGGGGCCTCCGCTGGTCCCCCCACCCGCTCCAGTCACCCTGCCAAGGTGGCAGTCACCTACAAGGGCCTGACACCTAATGCATTCATCAGCAGTAACCATTTCCTGATAACTACAACTGCAGTCTCATTTGCCTTGCAGGGCTCTGTATGGTCACGTGCCTGGAAACAAAGAAGTGACCTCACAAACTGGAGTGGATTACTACCACAGATTGAGCCAATTGGACTGACTTAAGGAGAGACAAAGGAGAAGGACAAAAAAAAGTAAGGTCTCCATCCAATGTTTTGGTCCATGCATAAACCCTTCTTCCAGCCGTTCAGGGGGAAGCTTTTGGTTGTGTATAAATCCCCTGCAGAACATATCCCTAAGATACTGACCCAAGACTTCATTCTGGTCTGTGCCAAGCAGTTCGCGCTGCTTTAATTAGATCAGCACAAACGCGGAACAAACCCTTCAAGGTGTTAGTGTGCAGGTCCCACGAGTTCAATATACCAAAAAGAACAGGGTTTTGACAAGTGCAGAATTTGGAAGCTGCTTCTATTTCAAATGTGTCATCTATGACCCCCCCTAGACCCTCACTCCACCCTTTCTGCCTTAAAAACAAGTCCCAGAAGGCTCTTCCCTGAAATGACAGAGTTAGTACAGGTACAAGCCTTGAATCTCCTTTGGAAAACTTTATTTAGCCCCTCATACACAGGAGTGCATCTCTTGGCTTAGTCCATTGTTTATTTTTGGGGTTTTTTTTTGCCTTGGGAACATCCAATTGGCCAGCGAGCATCTCCTCTGCGAGCGCCTTTACACACTGGGATCCCAGAAAAGGAATTTGCTAAGTCTTTGGTCTCTCAGAGCTGTCTAGCTATTGTTCTTCTCATCACTTCTGCTATTTCAGGGCAGTGTCTCCCACCCAGGGATCCCTGCCAACAAGAGCAGAATGCCATTACGAGAGGAGGCTGCTGCGAGCTGCCACCATCACGGGGAATTTATCACTGCAAGCCACGATCATAATGGACTCCTTCACCAAATGACTCTGGATGCGCAGGGCTTTGGCATCAAGTCTGCCATCCGCACACAATTATTAAACTGAAAACGCATGTAATAGGAGCAGGGGACGGGGACATCACATCAGTGCAGGCAGCAATCTCTCAGAAGCTCTGCACGCAGAAACAGAGGAATTCACTCCAAAAGTCCAGACTGCCCGACAGGCGGACAGCAAAAAAAAAAAAATAGAAATGGAACTCCAGAGCTTTGCTAATTCCAGCAGCCCAGGAGGGATGTTAATACTGAACGCTTTTGGCTGGGAGAATGAGCTTGGCCAGAAAAATCGCGACACGGAAGCTGCAGCATTATTTGCAAACCTTTGATGCCCCAACTTTTCATCCTTTCCTACCCTATTCTGGATTAAGTGTCAGTAACGTGAACTCTGTGAAGCACATGAGGAATTACCCCAATATTCATTTCCCAATCAAGCATCTAATTGAGTAGTTGAGTTTCCCAAGTGTTCAGCAGCTTAGAACTCTCACAGTACCCAAAGAACAAGCTCTTCCCTCTGTGCGGCCTTGTGATCCTTCTAGGCCAGGATGGAAAAGCAAACCTTAGAGCAGTGGAGGCAGGAAGACAGCTGGATCCAGGGCAGCAGAGCAGAGCACGGCGAGGGAACCCCCGAACAGAGCCGTCTCGCGTGCACGCAGCCGTACGCTTTCACCATCACAGTTCTTCTCAACTGGTCACTGCCATCTCCTACAGTTACATCACTCAGCACATCTCCCTCAGGCTGCCTCACTTGGAACTTACCAAGATCATTTCATTTTCTGTAGGTATACATGGAATGTCACAGTCTTTAAAAAATCAACTGTCCAGCTACTGCAGAGGTAGGTGCAGAGCCATGAGAACAGTGGATGCATCACACAAGTCACAACAAGGTGGTCTTCTGTCTTCCTCCTCCCATCCTCAACTACCTATAGGTTCTCCCATGGCTGTTCTCCACTCCCTGTGAGAGCTGGATTCTTAAAAACATTTAACTGGGAGTAGTAAGTGCTGCTGAAACCAGGTTCAGCTTCCAGTCACACCACTCTGGCTCCTGGGGAGTTTCCTAGAGCTTCACCAACCCGTTAGTCTCTCATACATTCAATACAGGAGGAGGTAAGATCTGGATTTAGGATTCCTGGCTGCTTACATTATTTCTGTTGCTGAGGCTCTAACCAATCCCAAATCAGCCATCTACTCAGAGTCGCCAGGGCACAAACCACAGGTCAGGGCTTGAAGCCCGAGGTCATCTGATCATACATCTCCCAGTTCAAGACCGTTTCATTTTCCCTGATGTTTTCACCTTCCCGCTTTGCTTGCTTTTTCTTCCTCTTTACCCTGCCTCTGCCAGCCCCTGGCCCTTGCTATCAGCTGTCACCTCTCACAGCCAGGGCTGAGAAAGCACTGAATGTCCCCAGATAGACACACTGCAGCAAGGCTGCTCCTCTGCTCCGACACACGGCAGCCAGCACGCTGCCTTTCCAAACGTCCCTGCCTCCCAAGAGGGGTGTGTAACAGCCTGAGCTCCAGTCAGCTTCCCCTCATCCCTCAGCACAGACTACCCCAGGAGGGGGTGGATGCACCTAAGTGCAAACAACCAGCAAGCCTGGCCGTGCAGCTTTTCTGACAGCTAATCAATTACTAAGATATACCTGGGACCACAAGGGACATGGAACACAACCCATTGTCTCTTGCTTAATCTCTTCACTGCCCTGGGAATCGCCCCGGTTGGTGACCAGATGAGCTTTTTCACCTGCTGTTACCCAGGCAGCGTGTTCCGTGCGCCTTACCTTCAGCCTTCTCTATCTCTTGTCACATCCTCCTGTATAAAAAGCATTCCTAGTAGGCACTGGGCCCTCGTGCTCTCCACCTTTCACTGTTCCCAGCATATCTCACCACCCTATTCCAAACCATTCCAAAACGTTGCACCTACAGACTCCTTGCTGGAAGGGACTAGGAGAATTCTCAGTGCCTTCAGTCTCAGTCTCCACTCCTCAGTGCAGCCTCATGAGATTCATGCCATCTATAACTGTGCTGCTTGCATCAGCTTCTGGAATCACGGGATGGTAAAACAGTTCCAAAGAGAATTTTTTTTTTAAAAAGATACAAAAAAAAAATAAAAATCAACACGTTGCTCATTCTCGTGGTGACAGCTCATTAAGAGTTTTGGAAAACCTGACCATTTAAAAACTCAAGCAGCAAATGCTGATTTAGGCCTTTTTAAGTCTTTTTTTTTTCCCCTCCTTCCTATCATGATTGGAAAAGCAGCCCTGGGCTCCTGGCTTTGCACGCTTGAGGCTGCCACCTGCTGAGAGTGCTGGGAAAGCAGAGAGCACAGACTGCAGAGAACAACAAGGACCAGGAACAGAGCAGTGGAGCTGTTTCTCCAAGACTAACACCCTGGTGGGCTCCTCGGCCTTCCGTGCTGAAAACCACAACGTCGTGGCGATAGGACGAGGATGGTCAAAGCCTCCACCTCTCTGTGAAGAACTGTTAAACCTCCCCTTATGTTTTTTGACTTGAGCATACACGACTGCAGTTGCTGTGGAAGATGGATATACAAAGCTAAAACAGCGAGTCTTGAAAGATGCCAGCACCACCTGAAACAATCCATCTTCCTGAAGCGCACAGGCTCCAGCAGGGTGCCCCGGCACACGCTGTCCATCAGCCCCCTCGATCCATCACGCCGCACCAGATACCGACCTTGGCAGGGCTGCCACGGCTGCCGGGTGACAGCACACCTCTGGACCTGTGTAAGGCAGTTTCTCTAGCTATTTACTTAACTTTCTCCTGGAAGAGGAGAGACCAAAACCTCTTAAAACCCACAATTGATTTCTCACAAAGACATCAAAAGAACAGAATTCTTTTCTGACGCAAATGGCCTATTTTGACAAAAAAGAGAAGCTCATTTGCAATAGCCCTTCAAATCTGTTCTTTCTGAGGGTGGGGTGCCCCACAGAGATGCCACCAGGACAAATGACTGTACTTTCAACTGTATATAAACAGCCATTATTATGTCACCTTGATCAGCATTACAGCATCTCGTGGAAAAGAAGCTGCCGTCACTTCTTTGTCTGCTCTTGCCACACTTGACACAGACAGCAGAATGTAAGAGATAAAAGACACGGGTACCAACACGCCGCGTGTACAGGGCAGGAGAGGCAGCGCTGCTTGTGCCTATCACAACAATCCTCTCCAAGGAGAAAGGCAAACGCTGCCCTCCAGCAGAGACTGCCAGGGAAGGCAGTGGATGGGAGAGCCCAGAGATACCCACAGCTCATGGCAGGGGTACCAGCGGTGCCGTACCGTATACGCATACCATATACGTATACCGTATACGCCTCGTTTGGCTGCTGCTCACCGTAGAGCTCTCAGCACCGCAGCTTCTGCTGGCCGTTCCAACAGGCACTGGTGGGAGCTCCGTGTACAGAGGGAGACCTGAGAACAGCTACTGTGGTGGTGTTCATCACAATCGCTGCGTCGCTCACCGCACCCAGCAGCTCACAGCCCGCCCTAGCACACAGCACCCTCCGGGCTCTTGGCTGCCACAGAAACACAGGCTGTGATATAATGAAGGACTACATGGTGCACTGGCTGTAATGGGCTTCAGAACAAGAAATCACCCTGTCACACAGAGAACGACTGAAATGGCACTAACTGTGGTGGCCCAAGTTGCATTTCATGTAATCCACTCCCCTACTCTAAATTGGACCAGGTTTTTTAATTTTTTACAGCTTTACCTTCTTGACATTTCTCCCAAAATCCTGCTGTAGCCAGGGCACTCATCCACCTTCCCCAGTCCAAAGATTTACCTGAAGTCTTCCTAAGGCATTCAAAACTCAGGCTTTGAGATGCCTGTTAAAATTTACACAGACCACGGGCCAAACAGATGCATGGACAGACTCAACAAGAAGTTCACTTCCAGCACCAACACCCATAAGATCTTAAGAGAAATGACATCAGGACACTAGTCCAACCTCCTGCTCCAAACAGGGCCAGCTCTGAGGTCAGATCAGGCTGCTCAGGACTGTATCCAGTCAGGCTTTAAACTTCATCTGCAAAGATGGAGGCTGTGCAACTTCTCCAGGCAACTCATTCCACCAACCAAGAGTCCTCATCATGACAAGGTTCCTCCTCATACCCAAACAACTTCTTTCAGGTCCCTGTCGTCTCCCAACCTCCTGCCACATCTCTCTCCGAAAAGCCACGCCTGTCATCTTTATTTTCATGGAAACACAACACAAACTGTAGCTCTAATGTGTTCTTTTAACTTACAAAGGGAATTTTTTTGAACTAGAATATTATTTTACTCCATAGAAGAGGCCTTTTAATTACACCGTTTCCTCAGCCCCAGATGAAACATGTCTCATTTCAGCCCAAGAGGACGTAGTATCCCCACATCCTGAGCCCCAGAAACCAGGGACTGCTATGGATATGTCCACCTGAACTCTTCTTCACCACGATCATGCAGAGCTCCCCTGTTGCCACACTACGAGCCCAACAGCTTTCCCGCGTGCTTTCCCCCTAAACCCAGCATCACTTGGGGTTTGTTGCAAGGGAACTTGCAAGGGGTGTTTCCCTGGAGCACTCCCAAGCAGAGACACCACCAGACCCATCCGCGTCCCAGCGATGGCCGCTCTTTGTTCAGGGCTACGTGGAAGCGCGGCCAAGCTAACGGGAGCACAATATGCGAGATGCCAGAGCACCTCTGTGATTTACAGCATGTCTAACGAGCAAATCCAGCAAAGAGGTTTGTTGTCTACCATAAAGCCAGACGGATGTAAGCACTGATTAGAAGCAATTAACTCCATGCAGCACTAAATAACTTTCCATCATTAATGCACTTGTTTTCCACCCCATTAGAGGTACCCAGGCAAAGAGGGAAATCAGGCACGCTCCACCTGAATGTCGCGCGTTTCTATGATGGCAGGCATGAAGATCATCCTTCCCCCTCTGCAGCTCCATTGATTTCAAACTCTGCAGGTACACTGTAACCGCTTAGAGCCCCCTATCCACTGTTCTGGTCTTACCTCGCAAGCGCAACAAGCTCCACAAGCCTGTTTGAGAGAGCCAAGTGGTAGAGCAAAGCCCTCGCTTTCCTGTCTGGCCAAGACCTCGCCTCTGCTGCCAAGGTTCAATAACCAGGCATCTGCATTTCTGAGCACCCAAGTCCTCAGCATTATACAAAATGAACCACCAGGACATACCATCGACTTTCGCTCGGATGGAACAAAAAACCTCTTCAAAACCACAACAGAAATCATCTCCCACCCAACACAAAGTGGACCCTGTAATTGCTGTGCCCCGATGGCCTAGGTTACAGGCATAGAGAAGTCCTGTATGGCATCGGAGCGCTACTCCCCACAGCAGGGGCACAACCAGCCACCACGCCCGAAGCTCCCTGCAGGTAATGCACGGGTTGGTCAGACTGTCAAACACGCAGCAGCTGGCGAGGCAACAACACACAGCATTGCTAGATAAGATACTATTCATTTAAGTCTAGACTATGTCCAGGAATGCAGACTGCAGCACCACTCCAGGTCCCTGTCCAAATGCCTGACCACTCTCCCAGGGAATTACTTTTTCCCTTAACTGTAGTTGGGACTTCCTGTGCCCACCTTGTCCCCTCACCTGTCACCACTGACCTCCCAGGAGAGCCTGGCTCTGAGGCAGCTGTAGACAGCAGCAAGGTCTGCCCCACTCAACATCCCGATGAGGTCACAGGCTACCTCAAGGGTACCCATACCCCACCTCAAGAGGTTCCCTTTGCGGACACAACCGTTTTGGTTGCCTCACCCTCTCTTCCTACCCTATGCCTTCAAACACTCACACTGTATTTGTACAGTGAGCAAAAGCTGCTGGTACAGAAAGGTGGCTGATGGCCTGTCTGCTCCGCTTTCCTAGTCTTGTAAAGATGACTTGCAGAGCTGGCAGGAAGACTACCTGGAGAGCTTAGTCTTTTTGCGATGCTGCTCACTACATGGATTTCTGTGAGGTCCCAGGATTCCATGCCTCTTCCCTCCTTCCCCTCAGAACATAAAGCCACAGAGAAAAGCCATAGGCATGGGGGGAGGGAGCAAAAAGCTGGCGTGTGGTGGTTTGAAATGAGCAAGATGTTAACTAATTTTACTTTTAATCTTCCCTTTTGCTGCAAAGTGAGCCATTCAGGCATCACATCTTCTGCATTTTCCTTGCCTCTTTCAGAGAAGCATATTGGGGCAGAACTTGCCAGCTGTCTGCCTCCTTCGCCTTCTGCTACCATTATCCTGAGGTACCACCCCACCTTCTGGCCCTCCAGCTTGTGGGGGGGTGGGGAAGGGAAAAGGAGGAGGGAGGGCGAGGGAGGGAGGATGGGGAACACACACTTGCTCTTCCAACACATGACACGGGGGGGAAACGGGAGCGAGCCTCGATAAATACCGTGAGAGGACAGAGCATAGGTGGAGAGCCGCAGTCTTCCCAGGCAGAGTTTACAGCCGCCTCCATCTCCCCAGGCAGGCACGGCCAGAGCCCCGCGCCGCAGCCCGCCCAGCAGCCCGCTCGCCACTCCGTGAAGCCTGCCCCGCGGAGCCCTCCTCCCCAAGAGCGCGGCTGCCCCTGCCCCCTGGCAAGTGCTTGCTGTGCCCAGTGCTCAGCCAAGCTGGGCCACTCAGGGTCGGGAGGACCGCAGCTCCAGGGCTTGCAGGCTCCAGGCACACACAGCAGCCTGCACACCAGAGCCCCCGTGCCTCAGACTGCCTGCGAGTAGGTGTAGCTGTTTGCAAAACACGCAGCGTATGGAACCCATGTGTGGCAACAGCTCTGAGCTTACAGATGGATTCCAGCGATGTGCAGCAGGAGCACGTCACACAAATGGGTGGGTTTTGCCTATACTTCACCACCACAAAGAAAAACGTAACAAGAGCAAACAAAAGAGCGTTTCTATTTCTCCACTTGCTCAAAAATTCCCCTCTGGTTTGCAACAGCAGTTTTCAGTTTGGGGCTTTTTTGGGGGTATTTTTGTTTGTTTCTTTTTTAAATCAAACCCCTGTAAACCTAATGTTTCACCTCAAACTCTTTTAACCCCTTGGGAATCAACAAGAAGCTGCATTTGTCCCAAGAGCACAACACACACTGTCCCACTGCTATCAACGGATGGACTTTTTTGTTCAGCAAATGCAAAGCAGTATTTCTGCTGACAAAAACAAGCTTTCCAGCCAGAATTAGCAGCAATCTCTGATACTCCCTTTGGGACACACAACATTTGAAACAGACTGAGACACCTCAAGGAACTACAGGAAGCTCAAGAGGCCTTTGACACCACCCTCCTCCTTCAAAGCAGAATTTCTGCACTTTGAACTCCTTCTGACGTGAGATATTGCCACACATCTCAAAAGAACAGCTCCATTTTCAGTATTTTGCACTAGCTGCTACAGTGAATCTTAGAACACCCGGGCCAGGTGTCAACATCGGCACAGGAAGAGGTCTGGTTCTCCACCTGCTCCATCTATGGGAAGGAGTTTGTATGACAAGAAACTGAGAAACCAACCAACTCATCGGGATCTGACCCTTCCAAGTCGCAGGCTGCAGCTGCTAGGCAAGCTGCTGCTGTGACACCAGGCACATCACAGCAGCTGGGAAAAGCCTCTCAAGGAGTCCACCACACGTTATGAAACCAAGCCAACAGCCTCAGAGTCTACTGCTTCCCAAAAAAGGCATTTGCTAGTTACAGGTAGTGATAGCTGTCCTAAGGCATCAGCTATGCTCGGCCGTTACCAGTGGAGTCATGGAAATGCTGAAAACAAACCTTGACAAAATTAACTATCTGGGAAGAACAGTACCAAAAGGACACTGGTACCAAAGAAATGAAGTAGTGATCCGAGAAGCTGAGAGTTAAGAAGGATGAATCAGTAAGACAGCAAGAAGCGAGCAATATGCTTGTTACACTTCCTGCCTGATGCAGAATCAGGAAAAAAAAGGCACTGCTGCTTTATCAAGTCTGCAAAGCCCATCTTACGGAGAGATAGAGATATAAAAACAAGATGGCAGCAGCTTAGCTCAGCACCAACAGCTCTGCACTGTACCCAAATGAGGCCAGAGGCCAAGCAGTACGTGGCCGGTTCAGAGCCCACGCCACGCTGAAAGCATCTGACACAGCTACCAAATACAGAAGGAGCCAAGAAGTCCCCAAAGCCAACGTATTTTTCCTCCATGCTTTCCTAGGACGAAGAGGCAACTAACAAGATGCTGCTCCCGTTTACCTGCGGTATCACAACACGACATAGCAAGACGATTCAAGCTTCTCAAGTGCAGTGAGAGCCCCACAATGTAATATTTTCCCTGTGCTCACAGTTACATTTTTAAATAGCTCTCATGCAAAATGTATTGAGGACAAACCTGCTTTTGGAGGTTTTCAACTCCTGTCCCTCTGGATGGTCACACACAGCACTCCTAAGGCACTGAACCAAACCAGCCAAGGTCGGACGGCTGACATGGCATATGCCCCACTGACACGTCCGTGTTGTGAGAGGGGAGGTACAACCACTGGGCCCTACAGAAGGAGAACCTTGTTACAGTAATGACATTGGACTTTACCCACATGGTGTCCCGTTTCCCTGGAGCTTTTTCTCCACCTAGAAGAATGAGGATGCTCGCTCCGCACAGGCCTGTGTGCTGACAGACCACCGTTCTTGGGGAATAGGGCAACACAGCAATGAGTGGAGGACTCAACCCAGGGACAAAGATTAAATTAAAGGTTTAAATGGTTCCACTGAAAGAATGCATACGGATGGTAATTGGCCCTGCACCTGACAGAGCCATTAGCCTTTTCCTTTGCACCGTGCTTTGATTGGGAAATCAACTCCTGAAAGAATCTCCAATTGCAAACAAGTTGTGCAGGGCAAGTAAGTTATTATTCTAACCAGTGGAACTCTTAGAGTTTTCCCATTGCTTTGTTTTAAGCTAAATTACAGATTCACTTCTTGCCAGTTGAATATCTTGCAACTTTTTTGTGCTTTAGGTATTTTTTGAGCTATTTAGCTACTGGCCCAATACACGCTGGCCTCAAGCCAAAGTCTTCCTTAAATATCATGAGGTAACGGCACCACAGAACCACACGCAACAGAGCATCAGCATCTCGGTTTTGCTGCACACCTTCCAAGCCACCTTCTCTGCTTGTTTTAATGGGTGATATGCCACTGAAATCCATGAGGTGGCATCCACTTATACCAACAAATAGTTGCATAATTACTCAGAAGCTGCAGAACACGCTCTTTTTATTTCCTCTGTACTTCAGGCATAAAGAGGGCACAAGCAGCCAACCCTCCCTGCAGTTTTTCTGTTTCAGCACTCCTAAGCAGGTTAAGCACGCAACTGCAGGCACACGGGTTATGGTGGTTCAGCCACTACAGGAATCTTCTCAGTCACGTGCCAGCTTTGGGCAAACACAACCTAGTCCAACTCAGGCATCCGACACGTGCAGGGAGGGACCATCCTTCCCAGACGTGGCCAACAGCTCGCCCCTCCTCGAGTCTCTGCTCCAGCTGCAGACACAGCTCCGCTCCCCACACCTCAGCTGCTGCGCAGCTGAAGGTTCTAGCCAAGAACAGACACTTGCCCAGCTACCGAGCCTGCGGCTAGGCTGCCCTTCTGCAAGCAAGTAGGAACCCCTGCAGCCAGGCTGTGCTTGCAGAAATGGCAGCAATACTGGGAGAAATAACAGCAGGAACCCACATCTGGGTTATGTCGGTGAAAATGAACACAACAAAATAGCCATCCCTTCTTCTTGACCCTTTTGCTACTCTTCCGTGCAGCTTCTGTCCTTCGTATCCTTCTGTTTTTCAAGTATCTCCTCGTACAGGCCTTTGAGAACAGAAATTCTTTGCACATTTCAGTTATGAGGCCCTTTTATTTTTATCTGCTGTTAAGTAAAACAAGCCATGAGGTATTTCATGCACACAGCTGGGTTCTGCAAATAGGAACTGAAGGTTTAGAACTGGCCTGCCTGTGAGAAAAGCACTCCGAAAGCTTTAGCACTGCTGATGCTAAGGGGGAGTGACAACTGTTAGTGTCCCTTTCCAGTTAGTCTGATGACTTACTCTTATAGCAGACAACACGAAATCTTTTTTTACACTGTTAGAATTACGCTTCCACCAATGAGAAAAATTAAGAATCCTTCACTCCCACTGCAGTGAAAAATTTCTATTTCTAATGCCCGAAAAGGATTTAGGAGTTCCATGTCTGGACACTATTGTTTCTAAACCTGCCTCATATTTTTCACAGCAAAAACATCTGTTTACGTATCAATAGAGCTTCCACTGCTCCCTTTTCTCAGCGTGACATACTGTCCCCACCTAAATCCAGCCCTGGCTTTCCTGCAGTCGAGTTTGGGGTTTGAAATAACAGAGCTGTCCGTTCACAACTGCACTAGCACTTGCTAGAGGCACCTGCACAAGTCAACAAATCTCACTGCCCTTATACACCTAACCTGCACACGAGCACGTGTGAGTTGAAGGCAGGTCCTGAAAGCAAGTCTCAAATGACAGAAGAGTTTTCTCTTGTGCTTATCAACAGATTTTCAGAAGCGACTCCTTATTTCAGGTGCTTTGGTTTCTTTATTTTTCCTCCCTGAATAAATATTTAAGAAGCTTGATTGCAAGGCACTCCAATTAAAATGAGTTCTCCTTGTGATGGAATTGCAGCAGTTGGTGTTTCTGGAAAATCTCGACTACCAAATGCAAACAGACTCAATTCCCTGAGAGTTAACAATGCTCTAGAGAACAATAAGCGACCGTCAAGATTTTAAGCAGGTTTAACCTACGTGGTTCACACACCAGGAGACATCTAGCACAAGTCTCACAACTAACTCTAATACTTTATATTGCAAGGGAATAAGCTGATCTGTTTAAGAGGCCACCTTCATATTCAGCATAAAGGGACACAAGATGAGAAGCAGCCCGTGTGCACATTCCACGCTGGTGCCACTGTGCATAAAAACTCCATCCATTTTACACCTGAGGCACTGCATGGCTGAACATTAAAAAGTTACGGCGATGGAACAGTACAAAACAGACTTTCCTAAATGCTGCCATCTCTTAATTTCTTATTTGTCTTCAACAAAATGATGTGTTGCACAGCTCCCCTTTAATGTCTGTGTGCTGAGTTATTAAATAAATGACTGTGTGCAATGGCAGTGGCCCATGACACGCAGCTATTTCATACTCACAATGCAAATTCAGCTGGATGGATGAAGCTGTCACACCACATCCTCGGTAGGATATTTGTTAGCCTCATTTTGCCGCTGTCACGGGCTATATATGTTACTCTGGCCTACTCTCATGCCGAGCAAGAGTTCAGAAGTCACTGCTGGAAAAACTACATAGAAAGCAGCACAGAAAATGCTCTCTTTCTCACCATGGCTTTCAGAAGAAAACAGAAAGAGGTTTATTACCATGCAGAGAAAATTCAACTTTAGAAACACAAACATGTTCAGTAAGCACAAGCACCTTCCGCTACGTTTCGAGGCTGAATTTCAAAATACCTTAGTGATTCCACAACGGAGTTCTGACCTGCTCTGGTCCATCTCCAATATACACTGCTAGTGGACATAATTAGCATATGAAGGATACAGAGAATGAATAATTACCCTCTGATGGACTGGAAGGTAAGCAAAGCCAAGGAGAGGCTAATGTGACTGAGCACCTCCACGACACCACCACCAACCAAGCCCTGCTCCACCACCAGAAGTACAGAGAACCATCTGCTCTTCATGCTCAGTCAGATGCCGGGCTCTCCATCAGGGCTCCCGACCGCGTCAGTGATTTCTGAGGCAGGTACTTGCACACTCACAACAGCTGCGATATTACCAAAGCCTCTCAAGGAACACAACAAGAACTTGGCAGCTTTTAAACAAGATGACAACGTGGCTAGGGCTTGAGCATCTCTTAGAGAAGCCAGGATTAGTCGTCGTATTTCTGCTGGCAATTCAGTCCTCAGAAGGTAACTACCTGCTTTTACGCGTTCGACTTGCCGCAGCCTCACGCGGTAAGCAGCGATCTCCACGCAGACACGCACCCCCACACCACCACGTACACACATACACACGCACATATACAGATTATAAAAGCCAAAATAACTTTGGCACAACACAAAGAGGTGGTTGTCAACAAAAACAGATGGTCAAAGAATTGGGCAAACACTCAAGAGTTCCAGAAATGAAGCTTTTGCTTTCATTCTAAATGCCACACTTTCTTAACCAGCTCTAGACAAGAGGATACATGAAGCCAGTCAAAAGCTAGCTTCCTGCCAGGCTTCTCTGTTTTCATGACAAAATTAAGAGTCCACAGATGGAATAACTCAAAGCTAATTTTTACACAGGTTGGTTTCCCCTCTCTCCCTCCTCCCCATGATTCCAAACAAGAAGAATAACATATTGTAGGAAATTAAAGCAACCACTACAAGGAGGGGGGAGGAAAGTAAAATTGCAGTGTGAGGTCATTTTGTTGCTATGACTTCAGTATGAAGAGAACTCTATTTAACCAAGGAAATCACTTCTCTTGCACTGTGACCCAGGAATACTGTTTTAGCTAAAAGCCTGACAGCATCAGGCTCCACCAGTCCAAGTCTTTGTTCTTATTTCCTTTAACACAGACTGAAGGCAACTAGTGCTGGACACCCCTCTGGAACTGCTGATGCAGGGAGCTAAGTTCAAAGCAGGAACACAAATACAGCATTAAGAAGCAATGCTACCAAAGCATGTGTTCCTCTTCATATCTTAGAAGTTAGAAAAATCCAAGCAGAAAGTTCTTCTCCAAATGAGCTCTCCCAACTACTTGTCCAAGAACAACAGTGTTCAAACATGCAGACTAAGCCCTAACATCTCAAAAAGCTGTCGTGTGCCAAGCACCACTGTCCCATCAGGTTTTACTGAAAACAGAAGAACAGAACTGGGGTCAGGGGGCTGTGAAAACTTATAGAACAAGGTAAAAACATGGGCTTGTTGGGCCATAGGGAAAAAAAAAAAAAGAAAAGAAAGAAGTATTTTAAAGGATGCATTGGCCAGTTTAATATTAATCCATTTCCCCAGGGTGAATTTGGTATAAAGCCACCATCATTTATGGAAGCTCTGCCCAAATGTGTACTTTCAGATAGCCCAGGAATACCACAGCCCAGTGCTAATACTGAAATAAACCCTCTTAAAAGACCAGCAGCTGCCATTAATTTTGGCAGGAGTAATAAGTTATTTGGAATCCATTAATCTCAGCCTTTAAGGCAACTGAAGAGTATCAGCCTGTCAGGAGAGACTTCACCACCCTTCCTCCAGCTTTCTGTCAACATCTAGTACAGAGTATGGGATGCAGCAAGAGGTTCCCCCTTGCCTTTTACAGGGAAGGGCTGCTGTGCCACGGTATAAAACAGCCAGCCTCTTACAGAAGGCTCTGTGTTTAACCAGCCTCAGCGGAAGCACTAAGCTAGCAACAATTTTTTCCTCAGGGGTGGAAGAGGATTCTCTTTATGAAGATCCTCCTGGTTCTTAACAATGGATTCATCCTGGTTTTGTTGGTCTTATTGTCAAAAGTGAAACTCCACCTAGCATATCCAAACCTCAGTGCAATTTTTTTTACCTATTTTTTAAAACACAACTTTCCTGCATGTAGGTGGTAATGGAGCCCCACACAGTACTATACTACTGCAATGAAAACTTTCTTTTTACTTTCTAAACGTGTATAAAAAGTAGTAAGCTATTTTAAGCATCATCTACTGGCTAGATATTCCTAAGATGATGAAATAATCCACGCTTTACATGACTGCAACTTACATTACTACAGTGGGGAGAACACACACTGATGCTCAGTGAGTACTTGGGCCTGTGTAACTGTACCTCAGATTTACAAAGCAGTATTCCCAGTTATTAACTTAACACAGGTTTTTACACTGTCAAATTCCAACCCAGAGCTCTGTTCTGCAGTCTCTATAAATGCCACCACAGGAAGAGTGAAGTAAGCACAGGTAAATCCTTTCAAAGTAACAACTTAAGCGCACAAATTGCAGACAGCAGTTTGCTTTTACCTGACAGGAAATGGAACTGTCAAGAAACAGAACTACTACTCTGTGGGACTTTCCAGGTAAACTATACAAACCCAGATTCCTTCAACCTCCGAGCACTACCTCACTAAGATCACCATTCCTCTCCAAGGACTCAAAACGACCCCATCTCATCCCCAGTTCTCCCCCCCCCTCCCCAGAATGGGCAGACTGGCAGTCCTGGTTTTCTGGTACGTTACAGTTTCCACACAGCACTGCCCCAGTGGACATCTCTAGTGCAGAGTTCGTCTCACCACATGCGTATATTAAGTACATGATGGCATCTGGATTTTCTCTGCATAAAGCACCCATTATGTAACTGAGCTAAGTGCTCATTAGCCACAGCAAACACCCCAAATGGCCACGGTCAGCTGACTGAAAGACTGACCTTTCTGAATATCATGCCTCCAAAATAAACCTCACCGTCTACAGTGTTTGATGTTCTGGTTAATTGGAGCCTCTTTCTCCTACATTTCATCACATGCAGTAAATGTCACTGCAAATTCTAAGTGACAAGGCTTGGAAGACACGTTTAATTTCCCAGTGGCATGCAACAAACTAAACCACTGTTTGCACTGTGCTTGTTAGAGCCCATCTCAAAGGTCCAATACGTAACAAGAATTCGAGGAGTGTTCATGTACACGTGAGCTCCTGCCCTTTGACCTCAGCACTAGTTCAATTTATGAGGATACATCATGAGGCAATTGCAAAATCGGCCGCGTAAAGCTCTGGAAACAAACACAGTGAGCTGGAAACTAACGGCCAACGGCAGACTCTGCTCCAGCCTCTGAGGCTGCTTTACCTCACAAGGAGCCCATGTGAAATGCAGGGACGGGATGGGTCTAAGCCTTCAGGCCAGGGCCAAGCTGCATCTCCCTGCAGGATGTAAAGCTGACATGTGCTTAGGCCTGGCCATGTTCAGGTAGAGCTCAGAGTTCTGACCCTCACCTTACCTTCCCCATCCAAGCAGCTTTCGGATATACAAGAGCTGAATATTCTCCCGCAGAAAAGTAACTTCAGATCTTCACATGGATCAAGATCTTAACTCCTACCCTGAGTCTCACAGTTTGGGCCTCCAGGAAATCCTAGAGCTTCAGTATTAAAAACATCTTTGACTAAAAGTTCTCTTTTCTGTCTTGGACTAAGGTCATCTCCTTCCACACGCACCATGCTTACCACAGTCCAATTAACTGACATAATTTTGTAACAGCCAAAGCAAATCACCTCTTAGCACAGATGATGACATTTCGGCAACCAATTTTTTGCTACTTCCTTAGTTGTTTTCCACATTTCCTTACTTCTGCATGGCCTTAGTCACTTTCCTCTTGGACCTTTCCACCACTTGTGTACTTCACAAGTCATCCACTACCTCCAGTACCCCACTCTGTCTTGCAGAGCCTACCCTCATTTACCACTGCCACTGGCCCAGGATTCTTAGGGGTCAGCAGAACAAACTTGTCTGTCCCCCTTCTCCACACACACACAGACCAGAGCTTTCCCTGCTTGCTTTCAACAGCCAGAGAGGTGGTGACATTCAGCTAAGTCAGTAAGAAGCCGTGGATGTATTTTGTGAGCAGAGCTCTCTGTCTTACATCTTCTCTGCAGTAGTTTTTCTCAGGAGAACACCTGCTGTGGCTCAGACCAAAGAACCACCTAGCCCAGCACGTGGTCACAGAGGCCAGAAGCGGACACCTTGCAAAGGGTACAAGAATAAAGCAGGCACATGGGGACACTCATTCAGAACACGCTCCCAGTCCCTAACAACTTGCAGCTCTGGGACTTTTTGAGTTCAGGATGGCTTTCCTGCGTTTAACAACTCCCAGAGGGCTTGAGCCGCAGGCACTTGTGCAGTCTCCCCTTGTGCCTGACAAGCCATCAGTCACTCAGCCAAACCCATCTGCAAGCCTGAGCTTTGCTCCCTGGAGACCTCAGAGGCTGCCTCTCACTGCTCAGCCACACCTTCCATCTCTAGCACATAAAGTCATCTGTATATATATCAACCCAGACAGCTCGGCGAAGGATCCTCTGCCATCAAAACAAAGGTCCCTGTCCCCTCAATACAGGAAAGACAGACAGCAGACATATGACAGAGAAACCCTCATTCTCAGGCACAGTTCTGTCATATGTTTGGAACCCACTGTGACAGCGTGAGAAGATTCTGACAAAACACGAGAGAGGCACCGACCCCGCACTGCTCCCAACCGCACCTTCTCGCAGTCATCCTGAGCCCCTCGCACAGGCCTCTGCCAGCCTCACAGAGCTTCAGTTACATGCTGTGAATGAAGGCACTGCTGGGATTCTTTCCGACAAGGCCTGCAGTCCTGGGCTCGCTGAAGACATCAAGGATTCAGCTTGTGCTTTGGGAGAGCTGGAAATAAAGTCTTCCCCCTTTGCTGGTGGCCCACAGCCTCCTACTGAGGAGACTATCCCTTCCTCCCATCCTGCTCTGATCAGGCCTAAAACTCTTCCTTCCCATTCCTATCTTCAGAGCTTCCTCCATCTCTCCTCACAGAGCAATGCCACGTCTTCAATTCCTACAGGAGCTCTCTGGAGTCGAGCATCTTTATTGCTCTGCAAGAAGATAAAAAGCAAAAAGCAAAGCAAAAGGAGAGGGGGAAGTACTTACAAATCCTCGCTGCAAGGTCAGCCACTAATACACTATGAAACTGTTAACAAAGAAACTTAAATTTAACACCTCCCTTGGGTGAGATCATGTACATTCTCTGGTATTCTCTGTCTCCTTTATCCATCTGCCCCTTCGTCTCTGCACTGACTCCTGACAGGACAGACCTTCCAGGACACATCTGACAAAGCCTGCCCAACTAGTGATGCTACGTGGGAATTGGGCAAACACTCACAGAACACCCACTGACACTCCCCTCTCCTCCTTCACGGTGTCTCCGTTTGGATTTGGATTCCACCTTCACTCTGCTCCCTAAGTGACCTGCACTCCTTGCATCCCTTCTCCAGGCAGCTTCTTGAATCACTCCAGGCAGTTGGTAGCCTGTACATTTCCCTTCCGGGAGGACATGAGGACCGGCCTCTTCAGTCACCGCAAACACTGGCAGTTTGTTGCCGTAAGAGGGAAACTCTTCAGCCTCAGAGCAGCAGCCTTGCAGAACAAAACCCTGCTCATCTCCAGCCACTGCATTTAGTCAGACATCATTTATTTTGAGCCTGCTCTTTCTCCTTTCTGCCTCGGGCCTAGATCAGGTCAAGTAGACCAACCCTAACCAGAAGCAAGAGCTCTTTGAAGCCTCTATTAGCCAAGTGCCAGCTTTTGTACAACTGAAAGAAAGCATCTCTAATGAGAGCTTTCCTTCCAGCTCTTTGATTAAGCACAGTGGCCAGAACAGCAAAAGTGACAGAAATGTTCACCCTGGGTCTGATATTTAGCCTGTGTGGCCAGCCAAAACAACTGCAGCTGAACAAATATGTGAGCATGCACTACATGATGTGAAAAAGAGAGGAAACTTGGAATAAGCAGGCAGAACTCTGCATCGCAGCGCTGCCAATTTTTTCCAGCGGTTACCCCCGAAAAAGCTCCATGTACAGTCCACTGAGCACCGTGGGCACAGCTTCTGGCTTCGAGGTCTCCATGTCACAGATGGTTTGTCTGAAGTAAAATGGTAGCAGGATAGAACTGCAAAGGGTTCTTTGTTAGCAGGAGCAAAGAAAGGTAGGGAAAAAACACATACGCAAAGTAGCGAAAATAGCATAGCAATGGTAAAACTTCAAACAAAATACAATCCTCAGTGAAAGCTGAGGCCATTACCATGGAATTTCTTTCAGGGATTTTCAGGAGTCACTACAAAGGGCAGCAGAAGAAGCCTTGAGAGCACTCTGTACCACCCAGTTCCTTCCTCTGTGACTGCTGCTGACACAGACGCTTGCTGCAGGTGGATCCTCCATGAGTGCAGCACTCTTTCCCTCTTTACAAACAAACAATAGCTACAAGGTCCCTATTTTTACAAGCTTCAGGCATGGGAGTCTTAATGTTGTCAAGTTGCTAACACTGTGCGTTCACAAACTCCACCGTGCTCTTGGCACAGCAGCACCACATTGCTAACTTGGGGTTTATATTTACTTAAAAGCAATACAAAGATGACATTAACAAGTCCAAATTTCCTCTGGTTTCCATTTGGGCTGGACAGCCAGTGACCTGATGTTCACCTAAACTCAACTAGAGTGTTTGCCATCATTCTATCCCAAACACTAAGACATGGATTCTCACTAGACTGCTTAGCCAAGAGCACAGTAAAAGAGCATCAGCACAGAGACTGTTCTGGAAAGGGGAAAAGACTGCTAAAAAACTAAACCTGAACACGCTTCTAGGAGTTGGAGTATTTATCTCTCTGTGTGGAATTGGTCCCCACCTTGACGTTACATGCTGCTTTATTTCTGCACTTAGACCACGTCCACAAGCTCTCCAAGAAGTGCAGTGCTCCTGCAGCTTGGAGCCAGAGGGAAGCAAAAAGCCCACTACAGCTAATTCCTGTTTCTCCACAGCCACCAAGGAACTGTCCCACACTTGAGCAGAGCAGATCCAGTAAGCGTTACCACTTAGAGGAGGTACATCCTACTGAACCCCAGCCTGACTACCTCACCCAGCACAGATGTGAAGAATTCAGTTACTCAAGGAAAACATATTTAATAGCTTCCTTTTTGACAAAAGCTTCTGGAAGCCAGAGCCCACGGAAATCAATGTAAAACACTACACTCCTCTGTAACGCTCTGCAGACAGGCACCGCTCCACTTCACCCTGGATGATGCGACAGCATGCAATAGCCAGCCCTAGAACACAAGTAATAAGTTGGAAGAAGAGCTAAATGCTCCCTGTGAACAGCCACTCTGGTTTTCTTCAACCCACCCATCGTCAGAGGGTTAGCATGTACACTCTGCACCTTTAAAAATGGCCTTGAACAGAAGACTTTGCTGCCTTTGTGCTGTCAGCTAGGATAATTTTTTAAGTCATCCACTGCTGTATGTTACACATAATTGAAAAAATGATTTTGAATTGATATTACAATGCTCCAGTGGCATTTCTTTCACTTGACCAGCATTATCTGCAACAGCATCCATCTTCCTCAAGATTTGCTGCTGTAGATATTGTCCTATCCAAACAAATTTCCACAGTGGTAGACAATTTGTCTTGCCTTTATCCTCTCCATCAAACACACCTCAGGGAAGTAAACCTTCCTTCCACACTAGGCTCCGAAGCCTTTCCCACAGTCGGTTTACGTACGTCGAAAGCTCTGTGGGCTATCTCCTCCACTGCGAGAACAGCCACCTCACGTCTCCCAGAAATTATCATACAGATTGCTTACAGAGTAACTAATATGATTTTCCCTATTTAGAAGTCAACAGATGTTTAATATTGCATGTTCTGTTTAGCCTGATTTGTGTCATGCTCGAGGTGTAGAAGCTGAGCAGCCAGCCAGAGAACAGCTGATGCTGCGGAGCCCGGCCCAGGACCCCTCTGCCGTGCTGCAGGACCCCAGCAGTAACGGGTGTCACCGCTGTCAGCCAACGCAAAGTCACAGGGCTGAAACCCAAAGCTCTGCTTTGTGTGTAAGCACTAGCTAGCTCGTCTTCAGGAGGAGCCAGGCCAGGCCAGCTAACTGAAAACCAACCCAACAAGAACGCTGCAAAAATCATCACATAGCCCCCACAGTTGGTTCCAGCTACGGCTGGAATCCCAGTGCACTGTCACCTCCTTGGTGTCCAAACCAAGGCTGGAGAAGAGGCTTTGGTCAAACACCAGTCCTTGAGCAAGTGCCAGGCTGATGAGATAGGCTGAGCGACCTGCATCGACACACGTGAATCCAAGCTCCCCTTTCCCCAGCCTAAACATATATGCCTGAAGATACAAAATAAAGTTATTAGCCAAGAGATATCAAAGGGGATTAACTGCAGTCAAAGCTCAAGCTGTGGGAGAAGACTCCCTGACATGCAGCACCAGATTAGTTTGGAGCAATACAAAAATCTGTGTGGGCCTGCATGGCCAAGAGCAGCATCTAAGAGTGGAAAATACAGAAGGCGATGTTTAGGGAGCATTTCCTGTCCCCTTCCCCAACACGTCACTGGTCTAACACCGCATCTCGCAAACAAGAGAGCCGTTCCATTGCCTTTCATTCTTCATCTCTCTGCTCAGATACCACACTTAGAGAGACACTAGTCAGAAAAATGCCCCTTCGTACCATCATGATCTGTCCCGGCCTGAAGCATTTCAGAACACAGTTAATCACCTGCGCAGCGTTTGGCCAGCACCACAGTCCTTCCTCTCACAACTGTGTTTTCCCTCCTCCTCTCACATTTTCCAGGACAGCAAAAGGAACATCACGAGTCACGTAAAGATGGGACCCACACACGCTGCAACCCTGCAGACTGAATTCCTGGCGTGCTACAAATTAAAGGCTCCTCTACCTTCCCAACTCTTAAAGCCTAATAAAAATTATTTACAGTCTCCCTGGGCTATGAGGTTTAAGCCTCTCCAGCTCAAGTATGACACTTTCCGGGAGACTATTAGCTTTCTTACGGCGCTCTGAGTAGCAATCACATCTGTACCTGACTGTCAGGGGACACTCTTGGCTGAGCCAGCCACCTTGGTCTATTGCTGAGAGCTCCAGAATTTCTCAATTGAAACATTTGGAGGTTAATGACCCCTTCTAACACAAAGCTCCCACCGCTCAAGAGGTCTTTTACGAGCCCGACACATGGTGGATGCGCAGGAAAGCCTCGCTTCAGGCGCGCCTCTCTTTTCCAGCCATGCCAAGGCAGAAAGCCCGACTCGGGCTCCACAAATGGCTGACAGTCAAGAACAAAAGGCACAACCCACAGAAGGCCTCGACAGCTCTGCCATGCTATACAGACTCAAGGCCACACCAAGTGCCTGTAGCTCTGCTATGCAGATGAAGCTCTTGCGTTAACCTCTCGCCGCAGAACTAGTCCCTTACAGAGAACAGGTCAAGCGAAGCAGCTTTGAAGGCACTTGCACAGAGGCTTGGACCTACCAGAAAACTGTAAGTGTGTAAGAGAGCACACCTCAGATTTCTCCCTTTTATTGTGATGAAAACACCCAACTGCCAAGGGGTTTTTTCCACCACTCAGGAGGGAAATGCAAGGTTTTAAACAAGACTGGCAATAAATCACAGGCACTCACTGTGTGAATACCTGACTGTTACAAACTGTAAACAGCCCTCAAGTCACAGCCACTGTCCGAATGCAAGAGTTAGCAGAAAACCTCTGGAGTCAGCTACAAAGAAATGCCATTTTTCCAAGTAACAATTTACTTAGGTAAATGTCCATTTCCACTTGCGTTCCTGTTTCAGAGACATCTTTCTGTCTTGTGGAATGTGGAACTTCAAGAAGCGGGACCTAGAAACAGAGGCTGGCTACTGTACTGTGTCCGCAGTTCCACCCCAACGTACCATGCAACCGAGACCTGTCTTTTGGTTTGTGGGTTTTCTTCCCACCCACACACACCCCTTCCCCTCTCCCTCTTTTAAATTGCTGAGCCTGCAATTGGGGTTGAGAACAGTGAGGGGGGAAGGGAAGAGAATCTGGTGAACAGCTGGGGCCCATCACTTTTCATTGCAGGTCTTGGAGAGATGTGGTTGACAGAGTGATGCACAGAGGCTGTCCCAGTTAATGACTTCACCATTCTCCATCATTATCCCCATCATTAGGAAATTAGGAGGACAGAAGGTATTTACTGTAAACCTGCCACCTCCCAAGGAGAGATAAATAGAAACTGATAAATGGGATCTTCTGGTGCTGTTCGTCTATTAACCTTCTGCTTCCCAGTTTAGGCATATGCATGCTATCCTGCCATTAATATCCAGTAATTGGCATAGCAGTGGGCAACACAAACCTACCTTTAGCGCTCCTGGGCTGCTCGCAAACGCACAGCTACACTGAAATGAAAGCTCTGCTAACCAGGCCAGTGAAGAGTTCCTCCTGGGTACTTCCTTGCACTTTAGCTCTGAGGTCAGAACCCCCAAACAGACCTGCTGGGTCTTAAGATAAGGCACCAGCTTGGTCACAGGAAGCTTAGGAGGAGAAATGGGCAGAGAGGACTGTGTGTGCAAGAGCCCCCCCTCCACAGAAGCCACACAAGGGCAAGTGGATGCATTTGCACCTCGAGCTGAGCTGCTATCAGTTCTGTCAGCCTACCTCTAAATACAGCTCCTGAACGCCTCCAGTGAAGAGTCCTACTTCACCACAGCCTCTGAACACCAAGGAAAGAAGGATTTTCCTCACCAGCTTGAACAAAACTGTTCTGCAAACTGTTAAGAAGAAAAGAAAAAAGCAAACTTCAGAGGGCTCAGAATTTATGCACTTACTTTCCTAATCAAAAAGCAGCTAACATTTCAGCAGCTTCTTTGACCAACACTTCTGCAGCGCTCCCTCGCTGTACCCAAGGAGCTCTTTGTGTGCACTGACTTGCTTTGCTTTACCCCCACAAGACTGAAACCCTCAGAAAGCACTAAGTCCTCAGAGAGGTGAACTGAGCCACCACCTCCCTCCTCTGCAAACAAGCCCTGACAGGCTGAAGCAAGTCCATCTTCAGAGAGACCAGGATTTTACCTGAACCAGCCCTGCCAGCCCCAGAACCATGCAGAGAAAACAGGCCCTCTTGCAAGTAAGGCCACAAACTCTCTTAATTCATTTCTTTCACCTGGACCATCAACTTACACATTAACTTCTTTTACTTACCCTACCTCTGAAGTATTTTCCTTTGAACCAGCCTTACAGCTTCCAACGGACATGATGTGCAGGTAACTATAACTCAGAGACAACAGTGAAGATCACAGCTGCACCCTGACCACCACCAAGTTTCCAGCAACTCTGACACAACTCTTAAAAGACTCCCACGCTATTAGGGTAATTTTTAACAACATCTAGCCTTTTTCAGAAGCTTGGGAAAAACAGAGGGCCTGCTCTTGCACGCTCTATTCTAGCTGCGGGTCATCTGCTCTACACTGGATGGACAGCGCCAGTGTTTTGGAAGGCAAGTATTTCTGCCTAAGCTCCAGTAAGGTCTGCAGCTGCACACTCACATCCAGATAACATTTTTCAGGGTGTTATAGTCAATAAGTCTTCTGAACTGGAACAGCAAAAATGGAACATTTGAAACCACTGAAGTCCTGGGGGTTGAAAAATGTCAAACAGCTTGTTTCTTCAAATAACTCAGCAGAGACATTGCTAAATCGGGACACAAAAGCAGGAAGTAAAATCAGATGGTCTCTCGAGTGAACTGCCATGGAACTCAAGAGGTGCACAGGCCTACCACAAACAGCAGCTCTGTGCAGCAGTGGCCAGCCTTGGTACAATACACCCAAAAAACTCCAGGAGGTCACCATCGCAGCCAGTGATGAGCCTGGCCCGCTTGCAGCTGTCTGCATGGTGTCATTGAAACAATGCAAAAGCCAAAGAACTTCCTTCTTATTCGCATATAACCTGGACAGAAACTGACAAGTCCAGTCCCAGTTCAAGTATAGAAAAATAAAGACTTTTTTTACTTCAAATATTTAACAGACGCACAAAAACAGAGCTAAAAACTCCACTGCTGCTTACTGACACAGGATTCAGGACTCAAGGGAGTCTCTGCTTCCAACATCAAAAAAAAAATATACACCCTTTAAATCTGGGGGAAGCAGAAGACCAGGTGAAACAGAGAAACCACTACCCTTGCTGAAGAATGCTGTGCTGAAACAGCCTGTAAGTGAAAGCCACCTCAAGTACTGCCACGGCAAGGAAGCTTCCTTTACTCAGAATTCATACCTCCAGGCCTTAGAAATAAACAAAGTATGGTCCCATATGGCTGGCACTTACTAATCATGAACGGTGCTTTATCCCCAGCGCCTCGAGAGACGCGCGGCCCCACGCAGGTACACAGCGAGCACAGTGCCGCGGGCTGGGCTGCAGGTAAAGGCTGCGTTTGCTCCTGCTGCACGCTCTGCCTCGCACGCGTGAATTCAGCGCAAACGTGACTGTGATGGCGAGTTCGAACGGTAGCACAAGTATTAATTTCCATCTGTCTGAGCAACTGGCAGTGTCCATCAATTACGGCGATAGCCAACTAACAGTTGCAGCTGCAAAATAAAAAAAAAAAAAGCAGAATTAACATTTCAAGTTACTGTCATTCACCTGAATTTTTTACAGTTGTAATTAGCAAGCTGCAGAAGCTGTCAACAATCAACATCAGCCAATCTGTCTGCACCAGGAACACAACTGCCTGCCAGAAATTGTCTTGGACAGATTTTTTTTTTTCCTCCCCATGCTTCCCCCCATTAGATTTTTTCTCTTCAAACCTCCCTAACACACTCATCATCTTTACCACCAGTCACTAGAATGGAATGTGTCAAAACAGAGAGAGACAAAATGACTGACGGGTAACTGGTAGAGTCATAATCACTTCCTTTCTTCCAATTCAGTACAACAAAGGTGCTGGTGTCCTTTTTCCCCACGACTCCGACCCCTTGGCAGTAGAGGAACAGGGCAGCCCCTTCACAAAATCTGACCCTTACCTAACCCCGAGCCTCTCTCAGGTGGAAACACTAAGAAACTAGAAGAGAAATTCCCAAAGGCCTCCGTTGCAATAATCACACGCAACTGTTTCCCGTTCTCCAGGTTACGAGCTCGTTACACCTTTGGGGTGTCCACCTGTGCCATTAACGGCAGCAGACCCCCTCCCAGGACAGCTCTACCTCACAAGCACCCACTGCTTTCATTCCTTCTTTTTTTCTGTTGCATTGCACCAGAGACAGCAAACTGAACCCAAATAAGAAGACCATTAAAACAACAATAACAAAAGATAATGCCAGCACAACAAAACAAACCAAAACATGCCCTCCTTGGAGTGTTAGCTAGAAACCACACCCCAAAGTATGCAAAGGTAACTCTCTTAGAAACATACATCCTAGGAGAAAATAAACATCTTCAACCAGTGCTGCTCTACTTTCAGAGGAAGGTTCAGGTTTTCTTCTGTTGTTGTTTTGGATTTTGGAATAAAACCCCCACATTCTTGAAGCCATTCATCCTCCTCGAAACCAAGCTGTGGCACAAGCAAGATAACTTCCTTATCCATTAAGAGCTTATTTTTAACCCTTGCATTTGTAGTAGCAGAAATCACATTGCACTACACATACTGTAACTAGACATGGACAGTTGTAAATGACTTGGGATAGCTGGCTCTCACAGAAGCATCACCTCACATAATTAACTATTAATTGAAGTCATTTCACATGGATGAGCTCTCCTTACTGGAACAGCGCTAAGGTCATCTCAGACATGGTGACCAGAGATCTCTGGCTGCAGCACGGCGGTGGGTAACATTTAAAACAAAATACTGCTTCGAAAGGAAGCTACAACAGCCCACTCCACACACATACACTGCTCTCTTAACTGTATTTAATGCACTAATTAAACTGCCAGTCAAGCAACCAGAGTAAACTGATACAGTCACGGCAGAAGAAGAATAAAGAGTCTCAACAATTTTTATATCCACCAACCTAAAAGCCATGAGCAAGTGCCAATTCCTTAAGGAACAACTGTACAAGAGATGTCTTACACAGCTTCTACGTGGTAATTTACAAAGCCGGTAGAGCTAAGGTAGGATTTATGAATGCTACAGGAGAGTTGTAACAGGCAACTGACAGGGAACAGCACACAGGGCAGTGCTGAAGGCCCTTCCCTGGTAGTGTTACACAGACAGCGTTTACCAACTGGAAAGTAACGAGGGGAAAACGCAGCTATTGCAACACCTGAAGCGCAGGTTTAGAGAGGCAGTTCCGTGGCACAAACCTTCCTCACTTAACCAAAAATGTAGCAGGTAAGCGCAAAATAAAAAAAAACCAAGCCTCGCCGCCTCTGTACAGGTAGAGGCACCGCGCGGCACCAGGCCGAGCCAAGACAGGCCGCGGCTGGAGGCCGCTCCTCCCCGGGCCGGCCGCAGCCCCGCCGAGCCCCCCCCGCAGGCCTCGCGCCCGC
>WTSP01002164.1:59474-87047 GCA_025331215.1 Actenoides lindsayi
GGCCCGGCCCCGGAGGCGGGCGGGGCTCCCTCCCCGCCACGCGCCGGCTGCGGCCCGCTCAGGGCTTCGTGGCCTCGCGCGGGTCTTGGGCGGGAGCACGGCCTAAGGTTACTTCAACGGGACTGAGGGCGAGAAGAAGGCGCTCCCGAGGAGACCTTAATGAAAGTGGCCTTTTGTGATTAAAAGTACGGGGAAAGGATAGTTCCTCTGAAGCAACAAAGTGTGTAAAGTACAAAAGCACAGTAAGAATCAGACCGCAAGTGGCTTCCCTTCGCCTTACCCCTTCTAGCAGGCTGACAAGAAAGTCTGAAATTCCATAGCTTCCACTGTATCTTCAGTGCAGAAAATGCAGATTCTGTCTTCTCTGGGTCCAGAGGGAAATGCCATGAAGAAACCTAAAATAAAAAGATATTAAAAGAATTTATTTATTTTTTCTGCCTTACAAGTCTTTTCCATTGCTTTTACACGTGAACACTGTACACCAAGGCAGCAATTTTACATGAGTTAATATTTAACCTGTGCAACTCTGTTCTTTAAGAACAAAAATCAGCACCCTCATTACTTCTGGCCTTCCCAGGGGTGTCCAAGAAGTATCGTGGGGCACTGGAAGCGGGACGGGGGGAGTGTGCACAGAGGGCAGTGTCCACCACGATTCTGTACACGGGAATAGCAGGGGGGTAACAGGCACAGCTATTGCTTTCCCTAGAAGCATTTCCCACAGCTGCTTCTGGGAACCTGTAAGGATTCTGAGATTTTTCCATCCCCACGTGAGAGAGGAGATGTCTGCCTTTTCCTTCAGTGTAATTAAATTCTTGCCAGGGAAACAGGACACAAGAGCAATCTATAAAAGAACAATCCTTGGAAAGAGGATCTGATTCACGCTCACTCTCCTGCAGAGCAGCTGGGTTTTAATTGGTTTATTGGGAAGTGAGCATAGAAACCAGAGAGAGATCAGATTTCTGATCAGGCATTCAAAATTTATGTAAATAAGACAATAATAAATATTTGATATGAAGCCTAAAGCGGTGCCAAGCCATTTTAAGGAAAAGAAAGAAGCACGGAAACTGAGCAAACAAGGGAACATTGTGATATACTGCTCTCGTGCCTCAAATACAGTGTCAAGGGATGCCACTCATTCCAGTTCCTGCCCTCCTCACCCCTGTGCTGTCCCTTGCTTTTACTGACGAGTATTATTGCTATGGGGTATGAGAAATTATGAAACTCAAGTGATGAGAAAACGATTTATGACCCAGCAGGGTACTGCCTGAGAGCATCCCGCCTGAACAGTACGGTTTGTGTCCAGCTTCCGCACCTGGGCTTGGGCAGATAGAGACACAAGCTTCTCACCAAGGGCGTCTCGCGTGTCAAGGCAGAAAATGGGTCTTGGACTTAACACAGTTGTGCATCGAGTGGGAAAGAGGCAAAACTACTAGACAGTTTGAGGCGTTTTCTCCCCTTTTAAACTCTCGACTAAAGTCCAGTTACAGGACAGACATCATTTTCTTAAACTCCATGAAGTCTGAAAAAACTGTTCTTTCATTTTTCTAATCTGACCAACAGCCAAACACAGTCCAAGGTGTTCAAGATACACCAGAAACTGCACAACAATCATGACTAATTGAAAAAATGAAGTTGTGTTTAAAATTTTATTGTGTGTCTGGAGCATCTGGAGAGGCTCGAGTGTGCTGAGTGCTACAGGAACATTGTAGACTCCTTTCTCCACAGAAAACTGTCCAGAGAAGGCACGTCATTCTGGAGCAGGGCTAGCTTGCTCGAAGTTGGTCTCCTCACCAATTTCCTTTTTCAAGAGGAAAATACACAACTCCTACCTTCTCTTCACACGTTTTCAGCCTGTCCTACAAGCTACCGACCACAAGTTAGAGGAAGCACTCCAACTTACACAGCCTCCTTGAAATGATACAGAACAGGAGCAAATGTACTGACCAAAAATCAATTTCCCACTCTTGTGACTTTTTCAACATCACAGGAGACGACAGTGGAAAGTTCAGCTGTTACCAAATCATCTTGGAACATTTTACCATCCAGAGGGACTAGGAAGGAAAGCAAACGGGTCCTGGCATTGCCAGTCACGTTCACCGGCGCTCAGCCTCACCGACGGACAAGGTCCACGTGTCAGAGGCCACAGCTATACCAGATGAATTACGTTACTTGCTTGAAAACATCTGTGATGGCACCTCTGGCCTAAGCTAATTTAAACACCTCTCACAGAAACGTGAAGGAACGGAGCCCACAAGTAGCTATGTTGGAAAAATCACCATTATCAGCAAGCAGTGGTATCCTGGAGCTCGTACCCTTTAGCACAAAGTCTGTCAGTATTTGTCACATTTCCCCTGCAGTAGCTGCAGTGCTCAACTGCATGGTGATGCCAACAACCAGCCAGAACAGAATTTGCGCTGTTTACCTCTGTGCGCTTCCAGTGTTTCTGCTCTCGCCAGGCCAAGGCGGTGCAGGTACTCAGTAGGTGGCCAGCTTACAGAGAAGAGGATATTCCAGGGAAGTGCCTGTGTTCAAACACCCATGAACCGGTGCCCTAATCACCAACAGTGATAACACTTTGCCCCAAGCTGGCACCCAGGTGTGCTATTCTGGCACGGCACCGCTTGCAGAGCACAGCGCTGCAAAGCCTCAAGGTGCTTTCCACCTTATTTGTCAGGGAAAATGAGACAACACGCATTTAGTAGCAGTACAAGGAGCTCTTAGTCAGAAATGGAGGCCTGAGAAGGGAACAGTACCCTGCCCATGCCACCTGATGCTGCAGCAATCACCCTCACGGCCAGTGAGATCCCGTCATTTACCCACTTGAGCTTCATCATCTTGCTGAAGCTGTCACTTTTCAAGAGTTTTGGTCAAGTTGACTGCAGTCACTGGAAAAAGACCATTTTCTCTCACTTTTCCTTTCCAGTTCCACCGTTTATTGAGATCAAAGAAAGGAAAAGAAAAACAACAAAACCAAAATAATGTCAACATCAAGTCCCAGCTCTAAGCTGCCGAGATCCCCAGTGTGACTTGCACACTACATTACTTTAAGAATCAGGGCCTGCAGCCCCAGCAGTGTGTCAGGGAGCTCTGTAAACACCCCTCCTTATCTCCCATCGTAACTGACGAGTTCTCGAGTACTTGATGTCCAGAGGACCAGCGCTCCAGACAGCCACGGTATCTGCCTTCACCTTTTAAATCACATGTAACTCTAGCAGAAGAAAGTCCCCTGGAGAGTGTTCATTTCAGGACAACTCACGAAGAACGTTTTGCCTAATTAAATACACTTCATTCCCCACAGCGCAGCAGATCTCTCGGCACTAGAGAAATTGTATCATCTCTTTTCAGAGAGACCGTCGTGCTTTTCCAAAACCGCAAATGAATTCTGCGGGGAAGAAGAGAGCGAGGCCTGGCAAAAAGAGTGCTATTTGGCATGATTAGCTCTCCTTGCTGTCTCATGTTCGTTTCCTACATAAAATATGATGTGGCAGCTTGTTTAAAACTTGTTTATTGGGAAGAGGTCATAAGCTGAGCACTATTCAGAATAGGTCAGGCATCTGATTAAAGGTTGAATAAACTGAAACGCTGCACATGAATCTCTAAGACAGAAGCTTGATGAGGAGAGAGAGCTCATCTTAGAAAAATGTTGCCAACACCCAACGTTGCAGGCAGCCAGCAAACTGCAGTACTGGTTAAAGGAGCAGGAAGATTAATTAAATTCTGCTTGTTGGCATTAACAAATATTCAGTATTCTTCTTCTTTGGCACTTCAGGACAGGCTCTTGAAGAAAGAAAGCCCCTCTGTAAAAGGAACACAGTAAGAAATCATGCCAGCCTTGAAAAACTGATAGTAAAAATGAGCAGAAAAGAGAATGTCTTGAAATGATCTGCAAAACAAAGAAGAAACTGAAATAAATTGCTTATCCCAGCTCTTGTACCACAAGGGTTGGAAAGAAGAAAGCTGAATTCACCTCTCCCGAGCCCCAGCTCAGTGACAGTTCTCCCCCCGGCCTGCCTTCCATCTCTTGTGCTTTTGGCAGTCTGTGGGGAAAACGAAAACAAATTGGGGGGGTTTTCTGTGTTACACGTTGTTGCTGTTGCTGCTACCTGTTCCTGTCAGCTCTGATGTGATCATCTGAGCTCTTCTTTCCAAAGCCTTGGAGACAGCAGACCAGAGTCTGGTGAAAGTAACAGGCGGATTCCATTCTTGTAGCACCGGAGCTGTAACGCACTCCAAAGGTCTAAGACAAACCTCTCCTCCCCTCACGCTCCATTCCTCCCTCCAACTTCAGCATGGAACTCTTGCAGAAAAGGAGAAAGAGGCTGTTTCCCAGAGTGCCAGTGCAACGCAGGTTTCCTCTTGCTCTCCCCTTGTAGTGTCCGGGTAGCGTCCCGCTAGGCAGACTCAGAGAGTTATTTGCATCTGGGATGAAACAACCACAATCAATTCACAGCTTCCTTCTAAACTCTGAAGTAACTGCTAGCTGGAAAAACAAACCAAAAAAGCAAACCCCCAGCCTTTCAGATTTTACAAGAGTAAGAATATACTGGGGAAACTGAGGAGAGATAAAATAAAACACAAGGACTCGGATGGGTGGGAAACTCCACTAAAGGAAGAAAACAGGACTGAGGTTTTCGAGAACAATTTCCTGATCAACAGCTGCATGAAGAAGGAATGGTCCGATTTATCAAGGGCAAGCACCTGGTCCTTGCTGCATCTCAGAGCCTGGAGCTCTGCTGCACTGCAGAGCTCTCCAGCTCTCGGGCATTCTGGGTCTCCTCGTGAAGTCATCCCTTGGCAAGAGCTGACCTCAGCACTGCACAGCGTGTTGCAGCACCAGGATAATTATTGACTCGGCAAAGCCCTTCCAGGAGCTCTGACCCTTCATCTCTCAAGCCTCTCTCATTCCTTGGAGCATTAAGTCCCACTAACCTATCAAGTGCCAGATAAATCTCTCAAATCATTAACTCCAGGCAGGCTTTTGCCAAGAGTTCCCTGAAGCATAAGGTCTCTACCTTCCTCAGGTGGTACAAAAGCCTCAGCAGTACCATAACCCAACCATTCATCTGCTGGGAGTCAAGAACTGACAGCAGTGACTTCTCAAGTCCTTCTTCCGCCCTGAGGGGATGACTGGAATGAGCAACCAAACCTTCTGTGCTCTGGGCCATCCAGTCATATAACAGGAGCCGGGTAGATACCCTTTCTGCCACTTGAATTGCAGTTGTGTGTTACTGGGCCTGGTTTCCAGCATAAAAAGCACCGGGAAGCACAGTGAATTTTTAGCAGACACATAAAATTCCTTGGCGAGACATTTATTATTAAGAAGCCAGAAACTCCTCAGAAGCCCAAGTAGGGCAATAATGATGCTTCTGACACGGGTTGTACGTTTTGCCCACAGCCTTCAATACAGCAGTTGTGGAAAAAATGCCCCAACCACAGCAGCACACTGCACAGCTCCTCAGCTCTTACCGTGCTGAACAGAGCCCGTTTCCCTTCAGGGGAACACAGCTCTGGCCTGAGAAGCACCCCAAACTTACCTGTTTTAGAGACAATCCATCCTGAGCAGGCTTTCTGCAGAATACTGGAACAGTGTTGGCTGCAGAAATATGAAAGGTCCTGAAGCATAATCAACTTGGGGGGGGGTGAAGGGGGAGGAAAAAAAAAGTGGTTTACTATAGAGGACAAGGACGCAGAAGAATTGCACTGGCCCATGCCTTTTCCCGTCTGCTCTTTAGATACACTTGTGGGATTGTCTCCTCCCCCCACCCTGTCAGGACATTTCTCTCTCATGCTCATACTCTCACACTCTCTCTGCCTCTTCATTGTGGTCTCCGGCAAAATGTCAGAGGAAGAGAAAAGTGACAGGCCTATAAGAAAATAAATACCTCATTCTGTTTGAATATTACATTAACCCCCGAGCTCGGCTGCTTCATTTGTCAGCTTTTTCCGAGCTCTCCATCTCTCCAGCACCCCTGACCCGGTTGGTCTGATTAGGAATGATCAATGTGCACATTTGCGGTGGAGCTCTTTGCACACTGCTAGACCCTCGGCCTTCAGTCACTCATGCAGATAATAACAGCAGTTCGAGTCACTTGCCCATAACTCCAAGCTTCATTAAACAGGGGGGATGTCACCAAAAGTCCCTTTAACTGTCTTTTCACTTCTCCGTGAGGGAAAAAAATTGACAGTGCTGAGAAACGGGATTTGGGATATAAATAAAACGGTGCTGTGGGTATCGCGCTGAATGCCCGCGGTCTGCTCGTTCGGCCAGGGCGGGGGGAGAGGCAGGCTGGGCAGAGCCGAGCCCGACAGGGAGTTTGCACAGAAACACGCCCCAGGTCAGGAGCAGCTTCGAAAGGAATGGTTCCCCCCAGATGGAGTGGGCGTTAGGCAGAGACCCCTGTCAGCCACCCGCTCTGCTGCTGGCTGTCACACCGCGGTGCCAGGGGCTTGCGTGCCGGGTAGTCGCTGGCAAGCCGTGCCACGCGTTACACAGCACCGTCAGCTCTGCGCAGGAAAAACCTCTGCTCTGAGGGACGTGGGGCTTCTGAGAGACTTTATCTACCGCTTGACAGGCAGCAATTGTTACTCAGCAAAACTGGCAGTCCAGGCAGCAGCTGAAAGAGCTCCCGGGGCAGTGGACGGGGAGCTAGAGGAGCAGGAGCAGACTGATCCCTCCCGAGAGCAGCCGGGCGCTGAGGCTCTGCTCCGCTGCCAGACATTTACCTGCGGGCCGTTCCCTGCCCTCCATCTGCCTGCATCGCCCACTTGACATCTCATCAAGCCCTTCAGCCATCTCCCTGGTGCCACAGGTAGGAAACACCAAGGCCCTGCTTGCCGAGCCTCTGCTGCAGGCTGTCCAGGGCCCCTGCAGGGAACGATCTCGATCAGGATTCAACTCTCAGCCCCTTGCCACCAGAAAACATCAGCGCAAGCGCTGAGAAGAATCCGAGAGATTCTGAAGCAGCTGGATGGTTTGAGGCAGTGTGTTTACAGCAGAAGGGGAAACACACATGCGGGAAAATGTTACTTTCAAAAGGGAGGAAGAAATGTGGACAGGTAGCCAGTACTGCAGTACTACAAGGCCACAAGGACAAAACCCTTGTTTTCTCTCTCCATTCTGGTGTCCCCAGTCAGAAGATGCAAGCGAAGAGAGCTTAAGTGAACCGGGGGAAACGGCAGGGACAGAAATTCAAATCCAGCCTCCTGGGTTTCAGCCCAGGGCTTTCCCTGCAGTGACAGCACCGCTAGTCCACAGACGAAAGAGAATATTTTAACAGACTAAAAACTTCTGTAGGGGGTTGACTCTACCAGGAAGAGGAACAACTGACGATAACAAGCAGTCTGAAATGCAGGAACAGAATATTGCATAGCCAAAGGGCCATCCAGGCCTTCTGTGGGCTGGTAAGGGCCCCCACTTCTAGCCCCCCCACTGGTGCCACTTACAGCAACAAACAGAAGTTTCTCCCGCTTCCATTTCAGAGGGAGGCAAATCAGGGAATGAGCGCCCAGTCTGCAAGATAGTCCCTCAGCCTAAAAAACATGGACCTTAAAGTCCTTTTCTAAATCATATGTGAACTCCAGACTGTGAGGCCCAGAAGCTCAAGGACATTTACCATGCAGCCCTGAGGTAAAAGATTGTCTCGCACCGATCCACTGCTGTCCAAGGGTTCCTGGTCAGAGAAGAGGTTACACAAAGACTTGCTGTTAACAGAAACATCTGCTAAGATAAGGACCACTGTAATTAGAATAGACACAGCCCCAGGCAGCTGGCTAGGGAACTCGGTGTCTGACCTAATGCTTAAGCTAAATAAAGTTATTACACAGAAAAGATGTTTCTAGCCCCTGCTAGAAATATACCCCTGTACGTGAGACTAGACAAGAGCCAGGCTCTGTGCTCCCAACATCCAGCCCAGGTTTGCTCCCAGCTCTGCAGAGATTTCTAGGGTGTGATTTCAACCAGGTTTTGCTTTCAGTTTTCTATCAAACTCCTTCTTCAGCTTAACAGAAATACCACCATTGCTCTAGAATAAGGATCGCTGTCTTCACCCAGAGAAAAGGTTCAGACACTTGCAAAGATGTAGGGTGCCACATTTTTCAAAAGCTGTTTCCTTTCTCACTGTAGTTGAACTTCCCATAGGAAAAGCCCTGCTTTCACAGATCAGCAGCCTATGCTATTTCCCCACCTACGTTAAAAATGAAATACAAGTCCGATGAAGCATGGAGGGAAAAAGCAAACCTTTCACTAGATATTTTCCCATGGGAATGAAACCCAAACGCCACAACAACCCCAAACCACTCCCTTTTATCTCCGGGCCTTGACAGATATTTCCCTGACACCTTGTTCACAGAGGTTTGAACCCTTGTAACGGTGCATGACTCCTCCTCCTCTGATCCCCCAGAAGCACAGTTGTTACAGAGCACTGCACAAACCATGCCTCCGGTCTGAGCTGGGCAGTGCTTCCCAGCAGAGCCTTAGGACGAGTTCTGCCTCCTTTTCCTCCTCTGCACATTTCTCAGAGGAGATCCTTCTCTGCTCGTCGGCAAACTGTTGTGTTTGTTCTATTAAGGCATATTCCACAGACAGGCTCTCACCCGTTTCAATGGGCTTCAGAGCAGGCTCATGTACTGTCACCTCTGCTGGGAGGAGTTACATATTCAGGGCCGACAGAAGCCGCTTCCTTTGGGAGACTCCTGACCCCACACAGAATTTCCCTTGCCTCTGTACCACAGCCTGCAGAATGAGCCACTGTCTTCAAAACAAACACTCCAAATGCTGTGCCTCTCATTAGCCCCAAACTTTTGTCCCCGTATTCATGGGAAGGAGTACCTTGGCCATCAAGCAGTCACTTCGGCGGCACCTCGCAGAACAGTGCCTTATTCACAGCGGGGTGCCCGCCTGGCCTGCCGCTTCTTCGGCCAAAGAATTACTCTGGCTGAAACAAGACACAGAGAGCATCAGGATCAGGCCACAGAGCCTTCAGTTAAGGGAACATGCACATAATAAAGCCACAGGACACGTGATCATTACAAAAGGCTGTCCCCACAATCAGGGTGATGTATTAGGAGTTTCCACCACAGTTCTCCCTGCTTTATCCAAATGCAGTCATCCTGCAAGTTCAGATGATTTCTGTGTTCTCCTGTCATTTTCCCCCTCTCTGCAGTACTGACCACAGGACAAGCAGAGTCTGGTCCTAGAGCCCAGCACCCTCAGTACAAACACTTGCATACCAGACCTGCCTCTCCTCACCCTGCTTTAAAGCCAGTGAAGACCACAGGTAGACACCAACATTCACAGTGTCAAATCATGTGGCAACAACAAAAAATCAAAAGCACATTAAACCCCTCCATTAGGCCAACCACTTTATCTTTTCTCCAGCCTCAGGTGGGAACCGCAATGTGGCACAGTGGCTGAAGACCTAACCCCCTGCATGTCACCGTATCCCAGACAAGTTCCCAGTTTCATAAAAGCTGTGAGGAAGCAATGACAAAGCAGAGGAGGAATGGCAGGTAACACAGAGAGGAAAGGTGAGAAGGAACTTCCAGCATTTATACCACTGAAATAAGAGAGACGAAACCCATATCCAGCAAACAAGGTCAATTCTGAGAGGGCAGCAATATTTATACTAACGTGGTCAGATATTTTATGCAGTCTCAGCGTTATTTAACTGACCCTGAGACAGAAAACAGCCCTGCTGTCAGAGGCAGGCTATGTCCCCAGAGATTTTTATCAAGGAACGTATTACATTTTGGCAACCTGAACCCCAGCGTGCGATTTATGAGAAGGGAGTATTGTCCAAGTTGTCCCCAAAGGCCACTGAACTTTTAAAGAAAGGAGGGGTGAGGGGGAGGAAAGGAATGCTGGCCACCAGCACCAAAAAAAAAGCCACAAGAAATACGACATGCTTGTGCTGTTGAAGGGAAGGCAGCCTGAATGTGCAACGGAAGTGCAGCCCGAACCCCAACACCTGCTGGATGTAATGGACTCTGAAGTGTTGTTTCAGAATTAATCAAGTCATTTAAAATCATAGCTGTAGTCTCCATTCACTACTCCTGTGCATAAACGCGCTGATCCCGATACTAATCCATGTCGGGTGACTTGAGCAATATATCACCATAATTGCCATTTTAGGGCTGCAAATTGGAGCTAAAATAACCAGATGCAAAAGAGATGGCCGTATCATACTCTCAAGATGGATCTTCAAAGTTCAAGGAGAGTTCAAGCATGGAAGAGGCAATAGAGAGGGGTCAAGTGTAAGGAGATTGTTCATGTTCAGAAGGAATTAACTTTACAAATATATTGTTTCTGAGGTGGTAATTGTACCATCTTACAGCTATTCATACCTCATTTAATCTTTGCATTCTTCTCAGCCATTAGAGTGATTGTTGCTCATTGAAATAAATTTGATTTTGACAAAATATTCTGTTTTAAAACTGCAACTAATTTCCCCAAGATTTTCTGCTTTAAAATAATTCCCTCTGAAACCACACAGCCCAGAGGCAGCTACGAGATCTTCGAGCTGCAGGACCGAGATCCATGCACAAGGCACAAGCACCTGGAGTCACTTTTCTGTCCAGGAAATAGGGAGCCAGGCTGCCTTGTGATGACTAACAAACCTCAGCAGAAGGAGCATCAAGAGCACGGTTCTCACTCCAAATAACAAAGTGTGTCTGTGGGCCTGTCCTGGAAGCTTCAAAGTATTCAGGCACTTCACCTACCACTGATTTTAAGGTTGCAATGTGAAAATGCCTTTCAGCTTTCAGGGCTACTATTTCTCATAGAACTTGACAGACAAAAGTTCACAGAAAGAGAAAATGAGTTGTCGCCTGAAGAAACCAAGCATTCAAGGACAGGACTGTAACAACAGTAACAAGTTTTACTGCTTGGTTTTGCTGAGCCTGCTAACAAAGTGACACGTAACATGCGCGTACCTGGCATCGGGAAACAGCGGTCCTACCTCTGCAGGCCTGTAAAGTCACGACAAAAGGCATCTTAATAGGCTGTAGGGCAAGTGCTTAAAGAAGTTTTAGCTCGCTCATCGGCACGAGTTGAAGAAAGTTCCCTATCTTCCCTAGGCTGCTCTTTTTATGAAGTCAGATGAGTCAGCTCCTTTTTCCCAGCTCCAAGTTGCACCATTAAAGGACGATTTCTTGCTGAACTACCACCAGTGCCAAGAACTACTGTTGGCATCTAATAAGTCATGTGCAGGGTGGAGAGAGAACACACACCTACCATTGTTTCTGTAAGGCTGGGTCCTAAGAGTCTCTGCTGCAAAGCTGTGATTGAAACTTGCTCCTGGTACAACTCCGGCAGACAAAGGGCCGGCTTTTCAGGCGATGTAAATCAGCGCAGCACCATTGTACTTCCCAGAGCTATGCTAATTCATCCCAAGAGGATCTGGTGACCTGAGCACCTCCAAACAATGGCATTACAGAAAGCTAATGTGCTATGGGTTACTTGATAATTTCTGCAGCATAATTGGCCAACATGGAAATGTTAGGAATGACTGAAGTTCATAACTAATTGCAACCATTACCGAGACAGCATTATTTATGATGAACTGCACGCAGTAGGCCTGATTCCCATTGCACTCACATCTCAGCCCAGTCAGTTTTTTGAGAGGTAGCTGGTGATGCTTCCTGTGTGCTCAGCTTCTGGAAGAGGCCAGCCTCAAGGCTACAGCTGTGCTTTCAGCATAGGAAGTCCCACATCATACTGAGAACATCAGGAAAGTAAGGTCTTTGGTGCTTGAGCTCAAGGCTGAGTGGAAAAGACTCTACATGTAACTTGCTCTTTGATTTCCCTGTCAGCAGAGCTCTGCTAGCCCACCCCTGGCGACTCGACTGCCTCTTGACTCCCATATTTACATGGCTGTCAGGTAGGGAGGTTCTACTGCAGCCTCATTTGACAGGTTCTTCACTGGCATTACCTGTGTAATTACCTGCTCACGTGCTGCTTTGTACCCCACTGGAACAGAGCAGATTTCCTCCAAGAGCTTACATGGCGTTTGCAACCCCAAATAAATGGCTTGAATTTCCAATTTTCTTCTGTGGGTCTGGCTACGGAGTCTTGATGGGAGCTTTTGGGAGCTCTCTTCTCCTGGAAGTCTGCTTTCAGTTAAGGGTGCTCAGCTTAGAAACCTGGCTGTCGGGAAGATGGCTCACGGCAGCGTTACTGGAGTAACTCTGGAACTCAACTGCTACTCCCCCAAACACGTACGCAAACACACGCACAGTATTAGATAGATAGATAGATAGATAGATAGATAGATAGATAGATAGATAGATAGATAGATAGAATGTACAAAAATCAAGGCTCCCAAGAAATCCCCTGGCTGGACACACTCATTCCATTTAATGCAGCCAAGCCAGAGCCTGGAATCTCTTGTGCAGAATGAACAGTTCCCTATCTTTATTTTCCCCAAGAGCCCTTCTCTAAAAACAATCATCTGCAAATTGTAATTTTTCTCCACCTTTCATAAATATCAGCAATAGTGCAGCCCTCTCTCCCCCTCTCTTTTTCTTATTCAGGATATCAGGCAGATAAGAGTTATCAGTAAAGGTCATCCTCAATTTCTGTACAGAAATGATCTGTCTCCGGTACGTAATAAACATTTATCCATGCCTTTATTAGCTATATTGGATCTGACAGTTCTGTTAAACCATTTTCTTTCATTTTGCTAGGTCATGACGGTTAATGCTGCTAAAAAATCTCATCACTGCTTTTGATCACTGTATTGTCTTCTCGGTATTATCAGGATTTTGTAAAGGTAAGCACTGGCTGGAATGACCTATTAAAGTTACAGCCCGTTGAGTTCCTGGCTTTTTTCTCACCACAATAAAAAAGCGAAGGAGTACAAAGCATAAATTCTACTTTCGGGGTTATATTTAGTTGTGCAGTTGACATTTAGTAGAGCAGTCACTTTAAGCCCACTTTGCATTGGTTTCGCTCCATCTTTTTCACATCCCTGAGTTTCTGAAATGGCGTTGGAAGCCACACCATGGCAAACGAGCCCGATTAGTGGGAGCGGGAGGTGATGTCCCAGTTAACCCCCACCACGCCAGCGGCGCCTTGGGCATCTGCTCAGGACATTTGAGCAATTCCCCTGATTTACGAAGCAGACTCCATCTGCAGACTGAGAAGCATTTAAAGCATTTTCATTCATTCTCACGTGCTTGTGGCAGAGAGGCACGTGTTCCAAACCCCAGCAATACCCAGCAAAGCGCTGGAAGACACTCACCAAGTGAGGCACCTATGTCACAGTTGTTGCAGATCTCGTCTCCCTCCACCCAGCTCTGCCTTTCAAGCACCAGGACAGAATTTCTTTCAGCCTAAACAAAGTCAGATGTAGCTAAGCCCACGCTGCCTTTCTTCATCCTCTGCCCACTGTTCTCCATGGATTACGACATCAAATTCATCACTATAGTGTCTCAGTACATGAAACATTTTTCAAGCTCGCTGTTGTCCAGCGTTACTTTGGTGGGAGATTAAACCAAGCAGAAAGCCCTTTGTAAGCCTTCTTGGGCTCCTCTTGCCATGCACCACAGGGCCACTACTCTGTAGCGCAATCAGCCAGCGCAATTTTCACTGGTATGACATCAAACCATTGGTCCCCTGCCCCAACAGACCAAACCATTCCCCGGTTCGCATCCTGCAAGAGGTGCAAAGTCCCAGTGTAACACGGTCTCGTGCCCTTTGCCAGCACCCACCCATCGCAGCTCGGAGGTTCGGTCGGTAAGGTACCATCAGGCCACGACACGCTGCTGCTTATTTTATGGAAGGCTCAGTTTCAGTGCAACTCTGACAGTCTCCATGGGAAGTTCAATCTAAGTTCAACCTGCTGCTCCGTGCCGCGAGGATTTGGGAACTGGCGAGCTGGTGCTGCGCAGAGGGCCTTTCAGCCTGCTGTCCTGCCAGACGTGGTAGCCAGGAACAACAGGTTCAGAGGGTACAGGTATCCCTTGTGATTGTTTGCACTGGCAACCTGTCCCCAGAAGGAATGCCTGCCTTATCCTCACTGAGTTGTGAACAGCCTACACAGGAGAAAAATCCAACAGAACACTCTGCTGACTTCAGAACTGGGCAACATGGGGATACCACAAGCAGCCTCAGTGACTTCACCGGAGCTACCCTGAACATCCACAGTTAAAAGCCTACCTTCTGTCTGAGGCCCTGTTTTCAGTTACAGACTGTAACAGGGGGCTTGAGCTCGGTGGTATAGAAGGACATATTACCTCTTGCTATAAGCAATATGTTGCTTTTCAATTTCCTCAAGCGTCCCCTTATTTGGCAGCAACCACCCACGGTCTTCTCTTTTCTCCTCCAGTTGTACCTAGCTGTAGCCTCACTGACTTCCCAAGGCAGCAACTCACAGGAACAAGCAGCCAAATGTTTTCCTAGTCTCCACGACAACAGGCGTATCAGAAAGACAAATCTCTCGGAGCGCTTCTCCATACACTCTCCATCTTCCCGTGTCCTGCAAGTCCGTGCTCACCACGGTCCGTGTGATAAGTACCTGCAGCAGGAGAAGAGGTCCTACCTTCTCACTAAGACTGAAGGGCAGCCCTGCCCACGCAGAGGCTTGCGATGCTGCTGCCAGGGCACTGGTAAACCCCAGGGAGATGCGGGAATTCCCTACCCCGGCCTTCCGCGTGCCAAAAATCCCACAGCGTTCAACAAAGGAAGATCAAGGGTGTTAACCCCAATGCCCCAGCTAACTTAACCCAAACCTTGTTCGCGGTACCCACATTTGGAGAAAGAGGCCTCTCTTCCTTGTCTCTAAATGACCACCCAGCATAAGTATCTCCCCATAATAATTCATGAACAGGCTTCAAATGGCGCAGGCTTGGAAGTGGAGGTTGGCTCAGACACGATTATCCTTTTCACCAGCCCAAGTTAGAAGTGCAGACAATAGACACACAGACCAAGAGATGCACTCTGACCTTGATGTTTCAGACCACCAGGCTGTTAAACAAGAGGCAGGACCCCTGTGGTCATGGGAATCTCCAGCATGTGCTTAAAACCGTAACACTATATTTATTGGTGAACTTTGCCTAAGCCACCTTGAGCGATTTTCAGGTGCGTATCTACTTACAAAGCATCAGGCACTCTGTACAGGCACGGACGCACACGCAAGCAAAAGGGGGGGAAGGGGTAACTCCTCATAACAGCTTCTAAATGACCAGTTAGCAGCAACTACTGCCTGCAGTTTGTCACATATCACCCCTGCTCCTTTAGTTCGGCTGATAAATAAAGCTTTGCCACCGAGCCTTCTCATACTATAAACAGGTAAATCTCCGCCCTGTTGAAGACGACAGTTTTGGCCCAGGGCCCCGTTTCCTAGGTGTTCTGTCTGAAAACAGTGGTTTCTGACAGCCAGGAGCCACTGAATTGCTGATTCACAGGCCGCAGAGAATTCGTTTTTAAGTAGCCAGTTCTACCAGCTCACTCTCTGTACAGTTCCTCCTCTACGCATCAGAACAGGACTCAAAGCAGATACTGAACAAACTGGTTTTGAAGGGCCAGTCTTCCAGGAAGGTGGAAGCCCTGATGTCTGACTTCTATAGGAGCTAGCAGATTTGTGCAAAGAAGTGAGAACATCCATTAAAATCACCTAATTGACCAATTTGCCAAGTTATTTGTCTTTAAAATGAGGCATTTAACATGCCCTGCTATATGCTGATGAATTATAGCAGCGGAGAATAAATGCAGTCCTAAAAAGAAAATCCATATCCAGATAATGCATCTGGTAGCTAATAACTACAATATGTGATGCTTCAAATATACCAAGTCCATGACATCTAGGTGATTCATCTTCCCTATTTTTTGCTAAGCAGGTTGGTAAAAGAAGAAAAACAGTTGATCTACTAACAAGTTTAACACAACCTTGAAATAAAATGCATTCAGAAGCTAGAAGCCTGACTCAGTTTAACAGTTAAATCATTTATTCTTAGGCTAAATAAAATAAAAGCTAAAAAAAAAAAATAATCCTGCCCTGAAGTTATAATCAGCATGATTCTCTATCTGAAGTCTTGCAAACTGCTCAAGGAATGGCCCTTGTGATTTGGCCAAAAGCAACCGGTGCACTCTGCGGCTCTGTGCAGGCCAAGGGAAACAGAGACTCCCTGTATGGGAATATTAAATTATTACAGCTTCTGCAACAGGGGGCACAATTGTTAGCGGCCCCCTTCCTCTGATGGCCGAGCTATGTTCCTCCCTGCCGGGAGCATTCATTGTCATACCTCATATTTGCATGCTTTGATAACAATAAGATTGTCAAGATAATAGCAGGGAAGTTGCAGTAAAAACTCAGTTTTCAAAAGCCAGCTGTGCACGGCCCCAGCTGCTTTTTCTAAGAAGATGCCTTCAAAAAGCAAAATTAAGCCTTGCTTATGAGAAAACAATAAATTATTCCACTCTCCAAAAGAAGAAGAAAGCAAAAAAGAGTTATTGGACAAGGGAAGGATGAAAATCATTTCCTGGAGAAATTTTTTTTACACGAGTTTCAACATTTTTTGTTTTCCAAAACACGTCGGTCAGTGCAAGCAAAAAATACTGCAAACAGAAGAGCGGGTCTTAAATCTGACAAGAATTACCTTTTTGAGATTTATTGATGTCACTGATCTAGCTGAAAGAGTTTGGGGGCTTTTCTCTCTCATCCACCTTTTTGCATGACATAACCATTCAACAGCTCAAATGAGGTGGGACATAATGTGAGTTTTGGAAAGAATGGTACTATTGTTAAGTCCACAAAATCTGTATTTCTTAGGGTTTTGGCAAATTTGCTCCTTTGTCCTCACAAGATAATGGTTTTAAAAAAAAGAAAGGGAAAAAAGTCCTCTCCCTCTTCCCTTTCGCCCTTTATCCCCATATGACACTACATCATCCTGAGCTATCACGGCTGAGGGACTTTTAAAAACTCGTGAAAAAGCCCTGCGAGGGTAAACATCGTGGGCCCAGCCCTTGTCTGGATGTCAGGAGGGCTACCCAGACACACAGAGCAGGGGAAGCTCAACCTCAACTCTGGGCCTGCCAGCACAGATCCATCCATTCAGCTCCCTCAGATTTTTTTTTCCCCCACCGTGCAGCAAAAAGGAGACTTTGCAGGACAAGTGTCCATAGTCTGCTCCATGCTTCACACACCTTTCGACCTCCAAGCCACTGATGGGGTGACTCACCCACAAGGTTTTGGACACCACATGGCTTTGGATGTTTCTGCCCCTTGTAGGCTGCCTCAGAGTCAGGAGCAGCTGGAACGCAGGCACAGAAACCGATCTGGTTTCCACAGGAAAACAGAGAAGTGTCTTCTCACCGGCTTGTGCCCTGCAAGGATATTGATACAGCAGGAGTTGCCAGCAAGTGAGGTGCTGTCACTGACTCACGATTGCAGTGCACTGCTGCCTGAGCAGGAATCCTCAGCACAGAATGAGAGCAGAAGCAGGCAGGATTGTCTAGGCGGAGCTGGAGCCTCAGGCAACACCCCCTGGAAAGCATTTCCTCGAAGGTAACAGGAAGCTGCTGAGGAAGTGGCAATCTGTAAAAGAAATCACAAACAATGAGCAGAGACGTCTGCTAACTTGATACTCCAAGGAGAAATAAATACCAAAATAGGCATGGCAAGTCATACCCTCCCTTCTGCCAGTTCTACCTTCTCAAGAGAGGTTTGGAGAGCAGATGACAGTGCTAATAATTCGTTTCCTCCTACTCATGGACCCAGGTGATGGTATCCACCACCATCACCCCTGTTAGAAGACAACAAAAGCATTTTTTAGATATTTTTGAGTACCTCCTATAATTACAGCAGGGTAGAGACACATATATATTCATGGCAACGTCGTCAGAGCAACACAGCCTTGCTACTCCAAGAAGCACTAATCCCAGGCGCTGGTCAGCTGCACACGCGCGTGGTTCTGTTCCACGCTTCAGCCAGGAAGGGAATTCCGGTGCACCACACGTAAAGCTATTCCTTTGTTCCAGCTTGTGCTAAATTACCCATCTGCAGCACAAGAACCAGAAGCATGCCCAAAGTTGCAATAGCAACTGCCTCACTGCAGCCAGAGCCTCTTCCACTGAGCTGAGGCAGAGCTCCAAAGCGCTTGGATGAAGGAGAAGGCAGATGTGCTGCAGGGGTTTACAAATACACACACGTATGTATACATGCAAACACGTATACATACTGGCTGACATCATGACATACATACATACTGACATCATGGCTGTGAACGAAACTAAACCTCCCAGCAAGCTTACCTGCAGTGGGCAAACAAGCATCCAAAGGCCCATGCTGATTAAAGGGAGATCTCTGTGGCCTGGGACTGTTTTTATTTCTGTATTATACCTTCTCCCGTTGTTTGGGTTCTCTGGAGTGCCATCAGTGTAAGAGACAGCAGAAAAGCAGGCCTCTGACTCACTGCAGTAAAGCCCATATTGAAAACATTGTCAAAATGGAACCACTTCTATTTATAAGCAGGGTACCCGAGGTGCTGTTTTCCTTGCAGGTGAGAAAGCACCCAACACACATTCATTATCATGGTACCAGCTCCTGGGGGAAAAACAATAAAAGAGAGGATCAGAAGCACCGTCACTGTCAGCTGGGATCCCTGGGCTCCCGGGGGAGGTGCAGGAAAAGCTGCACCCACAGCCAGTACCGGAGGCAGCAGAGCTCGCAGCAGAAGGCAAGACAGCGGAACCAGCTTGAGCTGCCTGACAACTTTATTTCTCTCCCTCGCTTGCTCCTGCGCTTTAGCTTTGTTCTCCTGATGTGCCACTCGCTTGCCCTTTTAGGAGCTAACAAGTTGACATCACGGTGCCTTCCAGAAGGAAATCTGCCAGTAGAGCTGGAAGAAGAAATGAAAGGGGCAGAAAGCAAGGACCAAACCCCAGTTTTTAGTGTGGAACACAGGAGTTACGCAGCACACAGGACCGGAGGGTTCTCCTGGTTTGTTTTTTTCCCCCCCTTGGCCAAGCAGGAGAGCATGCGTTTTGGTCCCTCCGAGAGGCCAATGCTGGGAGTCCTGCCCACAACCCACGTTTCTCCTGAAGCTGCTCTGTTCCTTTGAGAGGGGCACTATGGGACAGAGAGGGAGAGGGGGGAGGGGGGAAAGCTTTTCTTTACACTTGTGCTGTTCTGAATGTGGACCATCTGTGCCCCCAGCTGGAGTGCTGGAGATGGTCTGGCACTTGAACCACACCATATTTACAGATCTAAACACAAATGGCTACTGCCTGATTGTTTCATGATTCATTAGTCAGACAAGCTCTCCTCTCCCGCCAGCACAGCTGTTACAGAGTAAACCTTTGTCACTTAATAGGCCTGATTATTACTTTCCATCAAAGGTATTGATCTGTGTCATCTCTACTTAAGGGAAAAGGGGAGAAGCGAAAAGGGGACCAAAATGTGTCGGGAGAACGAGAAAGGGGGGTGAAGAAAAATTAAAACACAATGCCATTTGTACGGTGACTGGAGGCACCGGTCAATACGTTTAATCTCTCCTGGACGTACTGTATTCATGTATTCATTTACCACAGCAACTAGGTGGCTCGTGGAGGGGAAACGTCTCACATGATGTGGCATTCCTTGCACTGCACCAGACTGCTGCGCTCACACAATATGGCCATGCATATAATTGCTCGGCCAAATACACAATGTGAATTAACAAATAGCATTTGAAAAAACCAGAAATCAATGGAGTCATGCAGCAGAAGGTAAAAACACAGGTTCCTCTCGCCACGGCACGAGATTGAGATGAAGAGACCGACAGCGAGACTTCAGAGGATGATCCCAGGGTTAAGCCCTTGTACACTCCAGCCAGTGGTGCTGCCCCAGTTTACACCAGTGGAGGAGCTGGCCCTTTTTGTTTAGTGAAGGGGCTGGGACAGGAGGTGGCCTGTTACATAACTGCAATGCAAGGGGTATTTACCACAGCTTGAGAGCTTCTGGGCGCTCCAGCAGCCGCCTGCCGAGCTGCCGCTGCAGCAGTTGCAGTGTTAGTGCACATTCAGTCACTCCATCAGCAGGGTGAGGTCTGCAACATCCATCCTGAGAGTTTCACTGCCTCTCTGACTCACAACGGGTTTATCAGCAGCATTTTTGTTCGCCTGCTCTACCTGAGGAGGCACCTGGTACCCACCATCCAGCCACCAGGCAGGCAGTTCGGAGCCGTGGCTCTGGTGGCAGGCTCAGCTGTGGCAGGGGGCAGCCAGCCCTCTAGGAAAGATGGTTTCTCTTTCCGTTTTCCTGGAGTTTACGGGATCATCTGTCCTGGAGACAAGCCCAAATGGCCTTGTTCTGGGGCTCTTCCAGACTAAACAGCAGCGAAGGTCTGGGAGCTACAAGACAGAAAAGGAGGCACAGCAGAGAGCCTTTGGCTTGTGGCCAAGGGAGCACAACAGTGTGACTACTCAGACTTCTGGAGCCCAAGAGCAATAAAAGCTCTAGGTGCATCTTCAGAGCCCAAGAGGACATAAACTAGCATGAACGTTTTGAGCACTGCACGCAGTTCTCTCCCAGTCTGGGAACAGTTTCAGGAACAATCCCAAAATTACTGCTGCGCAGCTATTCCAGAACATGTTCTTTCTGGGAGAGATCCACTGCCCTTTTTCCAAGTCTCAAGAGCTTTAGGACAGGGCAAGAAATCATCCTTTTAGCCCTTTTGGACCAGAGAAGTCCAGAACCCAAACTCACTCCTACAGAGGATAGTAAGTCCCTGGTTATACCGGCAGGCACACCAGTGATGTATTCCAAGCAAAGAGCAAGGTCTAACAGCAAAGGAACTATTACAGGATGGGATGTATTTTCCATATGAGAGCAGAACATCAATCAAATGCACAGGCCACTGGTAAATACTAAACAAAGGGGATCATCTGGATTGCCCTCGTGCAGCTTGTGTGCTGTGCAGTCCCGCAAGGACCGCCTCAATTCTCCCCATCTTCCAGCAAACTCCTTTCCTTCCCCACCTCCCAATACCTCTCAAGCTATGAGTATTCTTTTACATTCCAGCATCCACCCAAAGCTCTGGAACAGACCAGAACACACAGGCTTTTCTGACTACGTCCGTGCCCCTAAGGAAACCTGGCCCCTACCGCCAGGACGACCCCCAGCCCGCTAAGGTCCCGCTGCTACGCGCGCACTCCCACATCCCGAGGCATGTGCGCTTTCGCCGGATGGAAGGGAAAACGAGAAGACGGCAGCACATGGCACCAAGCAAGAGTTGTGGCACACACAATCCATGGGAAAGTGTTGCTTGGCAATACTGCGTGCGCTCAGCTTCCCGCCAAGGGACCGCGCTGTCTCGGTGCCAGGAAATCAGCCATTCAGTGAGCAGGCAAAGCAGCGGCCACAGAAGACAGAGAAGCAGAAGGGAGCCGTCAAGCCCAAGAGACGCGCTTGCTCTCTTCTCCTCATGTGCCACAATAAATAGCAGGGGGGTAGGGGTGCATGTGAGGAGTGAGGAACCAGAGAGATGCTGTCAATTTTAGCTTAACCCGTTTGTCTTTCTAATGCATCAAGGAAGAAAACCGCTTAGTCAGTGGTTGAAGAGGGACCAAAACCAAAATACCGAGATGATATGTTGCAGCCTAGATTATGAGCAAAACCTTCCCATTTATGAGCTGTTTCGGAATGGAAAAGGGTGACATTTTGTCACTGAATCATCTAGAAGTAGGCCGAGTAAACCAGTCAGGAACAGGCCATTAGGCATGAGGAACAATTCTGCAGCAGACAGGTCTTTGCCATTGTCAAGGCTTCATTCCCTTCCCTTGGAGAGGACGTTTGATTCTGGTAGGCGGTGACAAGAGTAGAGCAAGAAGCCAGCAAGGGAGAAGAAAGGCATACACCAAAAAAAAAAAAAACAAACCCACTCAAGGAGCTGTCAAATAAAACCTCAGCCTTTCAAAATCTGTACCTTCTGGGAGCAGAGTTTTATTATTTTTTCACAGAAATGGCTGATCCCTGGGGTGGAAATGCTGCTCATCAGCTTCACTGTCCTTTGTAACCAGGTGCTGTTGAGATACACCAGACTTACTTTTCTTCCTCTTCTCACTGACGCAAACCAGGAGCAATTGCACATAAGCCCAACGTCACATCTGCTATCAGTTTAGCCCAGCAAGACCCTGGATAGATAGCACTACCAGCAACAGCTCTACAACTGCACCGCCAAATTCAGACAGAAAACCTTTTCCTGTAAGACACGACAAGACCTGCCCCAACACCCCGAGTCACGCGTCTTTCTTCCTAAATCAACAGGCACTAATGGCCCCACTGGATTTCCCACCTATTTCCAACACTGAGTTCCTCCCTTCCCCTGCTGTTCAAACCAAACCCCTCTGACAGCCTTGGCAGGCCCCGGAGGCCTGAGGCACTCAGACATGACTTCCCTACAAGCCAAAAGCAGGGCTCTCTCTTTTCTGAGAGAAAGACACTCAACTGCAGGTTTTTTCTGTTGCTGTGCTCAAAACAAAGCTGATTTAACTCACACCTACATAAAGCAGAGGTGTAACAGGTCAGATCCAACGGTGTCAACTGACAGAGCTCCGCTGAATCCAAAGGATCTACCTGGCCCAAGTATTTCCTGGTGGGATGACCTTCCCTTTGAGGTACAGTACAATGCTTGCAGCACCACTGAAAGCCTATGAGCCTCTGTCTGCAGTTCTGAAAGGACTTGGGAGACATCCCAGCAGAGCTCTCCAGAGGGCTATTTCTAACTGGAGAGTTCTTCTGCTCAGCTGCGGTGAAAGGCAGGCGCAGATACAGGCCATAAAGCTCCTTGTGGCTAGTGACAGGAAGGTAAAGCAGGAGGAGCAAAGAGTTCTCATTTCACCTTCCAGTCCTGGCTGTGGCAGAAGGATGGTGAGGCTGCAGCAACATCTGACCGAGTCCATCCCCAGATTCTCCACATAAATATATATGTGTTTCAGGAGATATAAATTGCAGCAGTCCTGTGTCAGGTTCCTTCTGCAAGCCTGGTGAAGTACTGCACCTTGCAATTGAACTGTGTCGTGAGCCGAAAACATCTTCCCTGGTAGGGGAGGCGGGGAAAAGGGAAAAGGAGGAAGAAAAAAAAAAAGGGAAAGCTTCAGGTCAAACGATTGATTACAGTTTTGAATTACAGGGGGCTATTGATTTTTCATTAAACACCATGTACTGCTGTAAAGCGGAAAAAAAGTAATTCATTGATCAGAGCTGTGGGCCATGTTCACTTATTGGCTTCCTGCCACATCCCATTATTCCCAGTTCTAAATGTATATTGAAGTCAGTTCATTCTAATCATTGCCTCCTGTCACCAGAAATGTCTCTCAGTAACTATTAGTTTAATCACCCCTTTCTTACAATGGTAATGAGTGATAATATCCAGCATTATGGCAGATTCATGAATATTATTCATTGTATTACAGCGTTGCTTTTCACAATTCTACAGTTAAGGGTCTGTCAGCATTTCCATTACAAAGCCCCCAGGCCTAGGACTTTATAAATCACTCCTAAGAATTTGCTGCTGGCAGGAGTAAGGAGCGGAGGGTGTCTCGGTTCTGGAGAGAATGTTGTTGGAACTGCTCTCTGCAAAATCTTTCTGGCCACAGTTTAGCTGCATTGAAAGAGTGCTGAAAGAGGAAGAAAAAAAAAGGGGAGAAAGCAGAGGAACTTTGCCAGCTCAAGCTGCTTTTTCCAATCGATTAAAATGCCATCATTTCCAAAGCAGGATGATCTTGCTGTTCCATTGGACGGCGGTTCAGGAGACAGGCATTCTCCTCCCGAAGCTGACGCACGCAGGCAGCATTGCCACGCTGTCTCGCCAGCGTGACACTTAAGACTGTCTTACCTGGAACCTCTAGACTTCCAAGGTATGCTTTTCTCTGCACTGGTTGCTGGCTTCCAGGTTTGATAACCTGCCTTTTGGGAAGGCTGCTTGCTGTAGGGCCCGTGACAGGAGAAAATGCCCCAAAGCAAAGAGATGACCCCCACACCATAAGGCAATTACACTCAACAGGTACAAATAACACCGGACAGACCCGCTTCCAGCACCCACGCACTGCTGGTGGTGTCAGCAGTGGCTGTGATCTGCCACGGTGCAGCCATGCTCCCAGCCCTTGAGTCCAGTCCCAAGCTCACACAGCACTGCAAGAACTTCGAGCCACCCCATCTCAAGCCCCTGCACAAGCTCGCCGCTACACAAGGGCCAAGCTTTAAACCGTAGCTGCTCGCTTTCAGTGCTTAGTCCAGAGGTGCAAGCGCTACCCTTTCCATCGGCATTTCATGACCACCACGCCCATCACCTACACTGACTGCTGGTATCTGCTGCTCAACCACCCCAGGTAAGAGGCTCGGAGGGAAGACTAAAATGGGGCAGGCAGGGCAGAGTGGAAGGATTGCAGAGTGCCACCTTGACCGCTCCAGGAGAAAAGGACCCCTCTGAATGAACACATTTCCAGAGACACCTGAGGCAGTTCTCTTTTTCTGCAGGGGTCTCTGAGCCCTCCAACCCTGCTGGAAACCAACTTCCAGCCACAGGCAGAAAAACAATAAATCATCTCCTTACCCATGTTTTCTTGCATGAAATGTCTTTTGCAATGTGTTCCAATACATTGCCTCTCCCTGAAGCCAACCTCCTGCTGAAGCTCTTCACAGTTTGTTGCGAAGGAGAAGATGAAGCCTGCTAATTCCTGCCTTTGAGTCCAGAGCCTGTACTTGAGAGGTCAAGTGAGGCTCAGAGTGACCATCTGGACAGAAAAGAAACAGTAATTTCCTGCCATAAACTTGCTTCTGTACAACAGTGCTCTGCAGAGATAGAAAGAAGGGTCCTACACACAATGCAGCAGAGGAGGTGGTGGCCACTGCAAGTAAATTCCTGTGAGGAAACGAGCTAATGGGTGAGTTACAGTGTGTGGGAACAAGATAGAGGATGACTGCAGGGCCTGCAGTAATCAGCCAGAAGGCACCAGATGAAGCTCTTGGTTCTCAGAGGACACAGCAAGGGCAAATAACACTTTTCCTTACCAGACACGTGCACGCTTATCCACGTCAGGTAGTTACATGGCTCCTATGATCAAGTAAACACTCTGCAACCTTCGCTGTGCTTATGGTCACAACACCCTGATGAGGGAGGAAAACACAGTTCTCGCATGCAGGAGCAGATTTGCCTGGGCGTGCTTCGAGTGTGGCAGGGGACATAGAGCCAGTGAAGCTAAAGAGAGTAGGATCCAGGCTGTGAGAGACGCTTCAGCCTCTATATCCCACAGAAAATCACTTGGAAGTCAATGTGCAAATACATCTGAGGACTTTGACCTAAGTGAGTAACCCAGGCACACATGAGGAATCTGCAGCAGAGCAGGGGACTTGCCTCCAATGTTCTCAGAGAAATCTCACTCTCAAGCCTGCTAAGACAAACGAATCCACAATGCACAGGAGCATTCTGCATTTGCATGACATTCACTGAGACTTGCAAAAAGTGAGAGAGAGAGAGAGAGAGAGAGAAAGAGATTAAAGATTTTGGCTGCCTGAGCATTCCTCGTCTCCCAGAAAACCCTGTGCCTGCAGCAGCCAGGTCATTTAAAATGGATTGGTTGATGCTATTAAACCTACACCCTAGGAACAAAGCCCCTACTGGCAAGACCTGCTTTTCTCTCTAATGTCCTTACCTTGTGCCAAATAAGCAGTGTTGATGTCATATCATTTGTAAAGGACAGAAATCCTCTGCAGAGCTGCAACAAACAGCCCTTCTCCCATGCCAGCATGTAGCACACATCCGGGGGTAAGAAAGCCCTCATTTCATGCTCCAGCACACCTGACCTGAGGCTCGGGCTCAGCAACGTGCTCAGCAACAGCTCGGACTCAACAGCTCCCACCTAGCTTCCCTAGGAGTGACCTCGTAGGCTACTCACATTTTTAACTTCTAACTCGATTTGCCCTGGGACCAAGAAAACAAAAACCACTCAGACTCTGTACCTCCCAGTTCTCCAGTAACTTCTACGCACACTAGTCTACTGTAAGCAAATCTGAAAGAGTGCCGATGCTCTTTGAGACAATTAAGCTCCTGCAAGTGTCAAGAAAATAGGTGGCTGGTTGAAGAGAACAAACATTTCACTTCAACAGCAATTTCCAGCTGTCAGAGCTGACCCCTTCTCCGACTGTCTCAAGCTAGTCATTTCTCGCTGAGTGTCTTGTCATCAGCCCATGCAATTGGTCTATCAGAGTCCAAGAGGATGCAGAGCACCATGAATTATGTCTGTGCTTGTCAAAAGCATGGCCTAAATAGTTACAGTGCTGTAAATATAAAGTAAACAGCTGCTGTACCTTACAGTTCAAGGTAAAACAGAATAGCTGGTGTAAATTGTACCAACATGCTATCAACATAAAACAACAGGGCACGAGGTATTACTGCAAGCCCCAAACGCTTCACATCTGTCTTGACACCATCATAAGCTTGACACCCACCAGTCTGAAAGATAAAATAGAGCTTGCAAAGGGAATCGGTTTGGCGCTGGTCCCTACAGTGGGGCAGGAAGAGTGTGCTCCCTGTTGAGGCAGCAGGAAAGGATCCAGGCAACGAAGCATGAGGCAAATACGCTGATCTGTTCGACAGGAAAATATCTGTCAAGATAAGTCCCAGTCCAGCTGGGTGCTTATGCTGGCACATAACCTCGAGCAGCGGTTGGAAGAGAGCTGCTGGCAGTCCCCAGGTTATGCACATAGTTACGCTGTGCCCACAGCGCAGGGCGTGCTGAACGGGACCTACTGGGCACCGCCTCGCCGCAGCGTTCCAGACAGGCTCGATGATGTTCCTCGCCGGAGCCAGCCTGGCACCCAGCCTGCCCTCACCCAGCCTGCCCCGTGCCCCTTGCCCACCCCACCGAGGCACTCCCGAGGGCAGGCTGCTTGCCTCTCAGCAACGGCAGGCTTGATTAGATTAGACATTATTTTGAAGCCAGCACATATGTGCACCCATCAAATAGGGTACAACACTGAAGGCTCAGGTGACAACTGGACACTGAAAAAGTGTGCTACAAGCCATAGTCAATACCTGCTGTCCTCATACAAGCCCTTTCTGATCTTAGCATTGCTTCAAAGGGAAGATAAAAATAAGTCACTCCTTATACAAAGTTCTGACTTTGTAAGAGGGGTCTGGCCTGACAGAAACCCTTGGCTTTCAGCTATTCCTCACTTTAAAACACCAATACATTTCCCCCGTCCTGCCAGGACAAAATCCTTCTGCTCAGGTTTAACTCAAGGTGCCTGCATGATTCTGCTGACATCACTGGTGGCATGTGCATGCTGAGCAAGAGATGTCTCTGAAAAACAGGGTGGGAGACAAGTGTACTTTCAGCTCCCCTTCCAACATGTACGTGGGCAGAGCACTAGTCATGGTTTAGGGTCAGGGCAGCCCCTTAGACCTAGAACTGATGCTCCCTGTTAACCCCTCCTCCCTCCACAGCAGGGAAGAGAAAGGGAATAAGGGAGAGAGACTGAGTGATTAGAAAAGGAAACTAGAACAGCTTGAATGAAAATTGAATTAATAATAATAAAAATGGAATATATACAAATATATACAAACCCAGTATGGAACCCAACCCCCCTGATGGTAATT
>WTSP01002165.1:0-29328 GCA_025331215.1 Actenoides lindsayi
TAACTACAAATTTATATTTTAAAAAGATAAACATCCTATGTGTTTAACTGTGAAATTATCTTGATTATATATAATACTGAATTTATCTATGTAAAAATATGTATATTCAAAATAAATAATGTCATTATATATATATATAAATAATGTCATTTGATAGCATATAAATTAGAAAGCTTAAAGAAATTTAGTTTTGTTAAGATCAGAACAATTAAAATGCAATTAGTTCAATAGATAGTCAAATCAAATTTCTAACTGCTAATGTCATGTGCCCAAAGTGAGATTCTCCCCTTAACAAGTAGATAATACTTAAGTCTTCATACAAGCCTCATATTCCAATATTAATTTGAAATATAGTCCCCGTGAAAGACATTCCAATATTCTTGTGTTTAAGAGAAAGAGGTATTTTCTACTCGTGTTCCCCGCACACCAAAAAACATTTCAGTCTTCTGTAGAGCAAACTTCTGAAACTTTGTCTCATGGATGCCTAAATCACAGCTACATCCAAAGACACTCTCATGGGTCTCTTAGGTTAACTGGAAAAAAAAAAAGAACAGAAATTTATTTTAAGAGCTTTGACCTATGTAATGAAATGAAGATCATCTTGAGCAGAATAAAAGAAAGTATTTTGTCACCTGACACAACAGAACAATTAGTCAAGTATAACGATTACGCAGACTGGCATGTCTCTGAGTAAAAAGGATGAAGTTACTGTAAAACCATCCAAATACATGCAGCTCTGAGCATGAATCAGCACAAAGTGACCAGCAGCTGATTCATCTAAATAACAAAAGCATGAACACCTCATCAGCTATTACCACAAGGAAGTAATCAATAATTACACAAATACACTCTCCTGCCATTATGTAGTACAGCCAAACTGGCAAAGAGCTCTCAATATATCCAGCTAACTTCTACTCAGAAGCAGAGAAATACAGTTAGATGACATTCACACATCTTCTCAAGGGTGTTGAATATTCACTTTTCCTTAACGGTGTTATTGACACTTCAGCAGTAGAATAAGTACATTTCTGATAGTTGTTCACCAAGCAAAAAGAATATGAATTTAAGTCATTCCCCCCATCCCACCTCCCTCTCAGTGAACAACTCTCATATAAACTCAAGCAGTAAAGACCTAGCCTAGAGCTCCTCAAGGTGCTGTCTCACAGAAGTGCAAACAGCTCAGTTTGTGTGAGAGGCACTTTGCCGAAAACCATAAAGAAATGGTCTTATATCATGAAGTGACTGAATCAGGTGACTGCATCAGTCAACAGGAGAAGAAGCCTAGATAAAGTAGGCTGTCTCCCGCATGGAGAGAACTGAGAACCTTCTCAGATTGTGCAGACGCTACGCAACAGGAAAGAGTATGTTCTTTATCTCCTCTAAAGATACGCAATAACATTTTAATTCTTTATGTTGCCATGAAAGTACCAAATAGATAGCAACACAAATCCACCTGTTCATCAGAAGCAAAAGTGCAGAGTTCTGCACAAAAGCTCTCATAGAAACATTCAATCTACTAGCAGGCTACTGAAAGAGGAAAACATACCCATGTTATGAAGTGGTCAATGATAGGCACACGATCTCACATATAGGAAAAATAAGGGGGAAAGAAGCTTATAATGACCACTCAGAAACCAGCCATGACCCAGGTAGTGTTTCAGCCACAAAAGTGTAAGACGGAAGACTTCATTAAACCCATTCATTCCTTCTAAGGGAGGGGAAAACGTGGAGAAGAGTTTGCAAAAGCTATTTCTTACACCTACATCACATGACACATAGTAAAGGATAGATTCAGTTAGAAGATTCATTTTTCATTTATGATTCAAAAATTATCCACCATCAGATGGACTACCATAAGGTTTGGAATTGGCTATGGCCCCTGCAACCTTCCTACACAGCACAAAAAACCTTACATATTTTTTAGTAGTACTGAACCCAGCAACCAATATAAAAATATAACATGCCTGTCAAGCGAACTGCAAATATACACTGCAAACAGATTGCTCAACTAATTGAACCTGTTAGGATTATAAGGATAAAATTCAGGTAGTTTTTAATAATTACTTTTTTCTCCCTATTGGTGATAGAGAAGGATCTTCAGGAATCTATGCTCAGCATACACCGCTACAAATGTCTTACTGTTTAGAAGAGTGCAAATTTTGATTCAATTATTACATTTTCCTGCTAATATAAAATCCTTGATTTGGGTGTCTGATACATCCCTCATTCCCTACTGCAGTTCAAAACACTGTTTTGTTCTCAAAACACTTTAGTGTATTAGCTGGAGTTGAACTGTGACAGCTGTTCCTTGTCACCCTCTAGACAGGATGCATTCAGCAGAGATTTAAGATTCCAAGCCACTGTCTGGAGGAGCTAACGGCAGGATTTCTAGAGGACAGGTAAGCTGCCACTAATACTAATTCTACTGCAATCCAGTAAAATCTGTTGTTCACCCACTAAAATGAATGTACTATTCCTTACTAGTTAGTCTGGAATTCATATTAATTGCTGCGGTTTGCAAATTACTCACTCTATCACAAATAAGGAAGTTAGTGCCTTTTATTAGACCAACTTTGAGGGAAGAAGCAGACACATATTTGGGCACACAAGCCATTGAAGAAATTACGTTATTAAAATTACTACCAGTGCATATAAAGAGGCAAAGACTGGAATTTATTACACAAATACAACATTTTATAGTTGGAATGATGAAATACAGCTTATCCCTAAAGAATAAAATATAAAAAATATAACTAATAAAAAAGGAATATATAGCAATATAATGTATATGAAATATTGCACTGGTGTGTGTGAGATTTCTCTTTGAATAACTAATAATTAATCTGCTTGTCTAATGTATCATTTAAAAGAACCCGATGAAAACATCTATGGAAGATTATAATGAAAAGTGGTAAAAATAAATTAAAGAAATAAAATGCAGAAATATAGATATACTAGTGTTATGAAACAAGGAGACAACAGATTCAAGAAATATGAGTAGCATGGAGAAAACAGAATTTATCTGAGCTGAAATGTTTTTGTGGTATGATTTTCAAGCGCATTCTAGGATTGGATTTGATTAACAAAATGTTCAATTTTATCGCTTCTAGAAACTGTATTAATATAGGAACTAAATTTCCAGACAGATTCAGGAAAAGAAATGTTCCTGTTAGTGGTAGCATTCATATATGCATTAGTGTTAGAGATGACGGATTTCTTTCCCAAGTGTTTAACAAATTCACACAAAGTGATACTATCGTGAATGTGATTTTGATTTGCAACAAGGCCATTATAAAAAAGAGTTGATCAAACACCTTTGGAATGAATGCACATAAGATGGAATGGTAGAATATCTTTGAGTAACTATGGTAACTAGTTACTGAAAATAATTGGGCTGAAAAACTTATGAACATGAAGGTCTAGAATGTATTTCATTTGTAAATAGATTATTATTTCTGAAACTTGAATATCAAGCAACGAGACTTCAGTAAAAATGGTGTCCGAAGGAATAACCACCTCAAAGAAAGTTAATAGTGCAAATGAAAAGCCTAAAAGGGCTTTAAAAAGGTATCAGGTCAGAAGAGATAGGTACAACTTACAAGTGTAAAATGTGAAGGGAGAAAGAACTTCCAGAAATCAATTTGAGCTAAATCACGGAAAGGAAAATAATTTTTAATTTTTTTTTAAAGGCAAAATGTGGGACTACATTGCAGTGAAAATGAGATGGAGATTAAAGGTAATCTAGAAAATAAAAATCCCTTTATTTTTCAATTTTCAGTAAGGGTGTGTGGCAGGTTCAGGTTCTGAATGGCAAATTAACACCAGCCATTTGGAGTACATGTGAAAAGAATCATGTGTAGGAGGCAAAGGTCAAAGAGTTCAATACAACCTAACTGGGAACCTCAAGTATACAGCTCCAAATTCCATAATATCTCGATACCTTAGTGTCCTGTTCTGAAATCAGAAAATTTTAATACATTTCATCTTTTGATTCCAGTCTTAAAATGAGACAGATTCATTACTTGCATTTATAAGGCAAGAACAGGTGATCCAAGCAACTATTTCCCTATTAGCCAAACAACTGCAACAGGCAAAGTTCTCAAATGTTTTGAATGAAACGCTGAAGGGAAAACAGAAAATGTGACAAACCATAAGCTTTATTTAAATACAAAATAACTACTATTCTAGGTAAAACTATGTATGATAATCTACAGGAAGTCTAACTAGGATTCAGTGAGATTAAGTACACAAGGTAGAGAAGAAAGATCTCAGAAAGATCTTGCTGACTGATTTAGAGATGCCAGTGGGTGTGGAGTCCCCCAAGGGTACTCTCTGAGATCATATTTTCACATAGTATTTATGTTAACAGCATTTCCACAAAAACCCAGAAACTATATTAATATAAACTGACTGCAGTATAATGTGAAAGAACAGTAGAAAATCAGAGTATCTTGGGAAGAAATGGATAATTTTAATGACAGAGCAATCAGCATGGGATAAATGTTAACAGGACACAGTGGAAAATCATGCTCGCAGAAATAACATCTGCTATAACCTTAAGATTCATTTGTTTAAAATGACTGAGGAGGCAAAAAGCTGTGTGGGGCTGATCCCAGGATGGCTAACAGCCCCATCTGTGGCACAACCAAGGGGGGAAACCAGCAAGCATGATACTAGAATGGGACAGGACAAATCTTGCAATTGAAAACAGACCACTCAACTAAGTCTCAGTAAAAACTCTTAGTAAACACTTGGGAGTAATTTATTAATATCTCCCACCTTCCAGCAAGATAACGCGAGTACAAAGAAAGGCTATGAGAACAATTAGGGAAATGGAAGATCGATCACATGAGAAGAGATGAAGAGAAGAAACTGGTTGCCTAGCTGAGAAAAACAAAGAGAAGACACAGTTGTTGTGAAATCACTGCCAGTTCAGTGTTTATTAGAAAGACCTTGTTATACAGTAAATAGATTTATCTTGTATTAAATTGCTATTGTAACAAAATAAATGTTTTCTTCAGGGCATCTCCCCCCAGTTTTTTATTAAATACATTCTTTATCATGTAACCATGATAAAAGCAGACAAGGAGTAGCAACCTGCCTGGCTTTTTGCTGCTGTAACTGGATATAGATTAGATCCAGGAGCCAAAATATGCAGCTGGAATGTAAATTAAGCCGTTTGTATGGGAACTGACTTGTTCCTCCCAAACACAGAACATGCCTGATGCAAGAATACCCTCTTACAAACACTTCAGGAGAAATTTAACACAATATTAGAAAATAATTCTGAAGCCAACATACCACCTACTGATCATAGCCAAGAGCAGCTGTGAACTTTTCATAGTATTACAGATACTATACTAGAGGTGATCCTATAAAAATACCATGAACGACAAGAAATACAAACATAAGTTAGCTTGCTTACAACACAGACAGACAGACAGGTTGAGCCACCTGAAGTTAAGAAGTCGCATTTTTACATCCTATTCTAAATACACATTTATGGGAATTGCAGCTTAGGAAATATTTGATTCAGAGTCTAACCAAGGCCATATGATTTACTCAAGCAAGCTATAAAACAGTGATGAATCCCACACAGGGAACTTTGCATTCTGAAGCTGTAAAACATCTGATATACTTTCAGAAATTACTTTCACTAATTCAGATCTTTACTATCCACAGATGCCTAATTTCTCTAGGATTATTTGCTGAAATATTAAAAAAGTTTTCTATTTACAATGAATATGAATCATAGGAGGCTTCCCACTTTATGTCATATAAGTGTGTTAGCTAAAATGCTTTTGAGACAGAAGTATTATAATATTGAAAAACATAATGGTAATTGTCATTCCTAAAATACCATTGATGTGCATCCTGGGCATCGCAGATCTATTAAAGATTAATACAACACTCTGAAGATTTTACTACTGCTACAAGCAGTAGCTCAGTCCAGACAACTTGAATGAAGCAATCAGACCATAATCAGCTATATGACTAATCATAACAAACCTCATACTGTTACAAGTCTCAGTGAGAGCAACATGGAGCTTGGATGGATTCAGATGAAACGGGAAACAATTATTTCTAACTAATTTGCATAAAGCTAATCTTACCAAAAGGTTTTGCATCCCTTTCATGTTGTAACGCACTGTGCCAAAAGAATAACTGGAGGTTTGGAAAAAAATAAAAATCTTCCTAATGTGGAGACTTAAAGAGATCAATCTCTTAAGCTCTATCAAAGGGAAATGTAAGATATGATACGATCAGTGTCTATAAGCATATACACAAGGTTCTGATAGCTCTTTAAATCTAGCAGACAAAGGCATTCCAAGATTAAAGGCTCAATGCTGATGACCTATTCAGACTGCAATAGGTGCAGATTTTTAATCATGGGAGTAAAGTGGCACAACTTACCAGAAGATGTAAATGATTCTTTGGTGCTTCAGCGTCTTACTCTAGGTTGGCTGTCACTGGAAGAAACATTGATTAGCTAAACTAGAAAGGACAGTCTTGAGGTAATTCTTAGGTGAAATTCTTAGACTCAACATTTTTCATGGGAGGTTATTGGTACTATTTTCTATAGAACAAATTATTAAGTAGGTGATCCTAGCTCAAATTTATTTTCATTATCAAAAATTAAAATACATTTTTATGAATATACGAGCACATACAGTTCTTATTTTAAAATTGCATTATAGAACCATAGAATCATAGAATGTTAGGGCTTGGAAGGGACCTAGAAAGATCATCTAGTCCAACCCACCTGCTAGAGCAGGATCACCTAGACCAAGTCACAAAGGAAGGTGTCCAGGCGGGTTTTGAACGTCTCCAGAGAAGGAGACTCCACAACCTCCCTGGGCAGCCTGTTCCAGTGCTCCGTCACCCTCACAGTGAAAAAGTTTTTCCTCGTGTTTACCCTAAGCCTCTTGTGCTCCAACTTACTCCCATTGCCTCTTGTCCTAACATTGGACGACACTGAGAAGAGTCTGGCTCCATCCTCCTTACACTCACCCTTTACATATTTATAGACATTAATGAGGTCCCCTCTCAGTCTCCTCTTCTCCAGGCTAAAGAGACCCAGCTCTCTCAGCCTCTCCTCAGAAGGGAGATGCTCCACTCCCTTAATAATCTTGGTGGCCCTGCACTGGACCCTCTCCAGTAGCTCTCTGTCCTTCTTGAACTGGGGTGCCCAGAGCTGGACACAGTATTCCAGGTGGAGAAGAGAACCTCCCTCTACCTGCTGACCACACTCATTGTGTCCAGGTGTATGAAGAGCATTCCAGCAGTTGTCCTTTGTATTTTCAGTGCCTAGGAGAGTGAGGCAGGAACTAGACAGCACCAAAAAAGCCTCATGCAGATGATGGGGAACCTGTCATCTGCAGGCAGAGAGCATTTGGTGGCCATGAGTACATAGAAAAGCTTTGTGGCATGAAGCAGCTCGGTGGATATGGAAGAGGTCAGAGCTCTTTGGTTACTTATCACAGTGGCTTCTGCCTCCACACCTTGAAATACAGTGCTGTTCTGCAGGCCAGATAACCATGACTAGTGAGAGACTCTGCCTGCTGCTTGCTCTTGGGAGCAGATCAAGGTATCAAAGGTGAGCATTCTCTGCATAAAAGATTTTTTAAAATTAATTTTTACAGGGAAAAGCAAGGAAAAAAAAAATGCCAGAAACACAACAAACCACCTTTAGAACCCTGGAGTTGTAGAGCAGTATAATCTTCTGTTCCCTTCTTTCAGGATCATTTTATTTTATTGTTGTGTTTTAGATGCAGCCGGCAACTTATCAGCACGTGGCTGCTCACTCCTCCCCTATCCCCGGACGGATTGGGAGGAAGGTTAGAAAAAAAAGGTAAAAACTCATGGGTCGAGATAAGGACAATTTAATAGGACAACACAAGGAGAGAAAAAAAAAATAAAAATAATAATAATAATAGAATATATAAGGCAAGTGATGCACAATGCAATTGCTACCTGGAACTCGATGTTCAGGCTGTTCTGAGCTGATTCCTCCTGCTGACAGCCAGTTCCCCCAGTTATATACTGAGCATGCTGTCATGTGGTATTGAATATCCCCGTGGCTGGTTTGGGTCAGCTATCCTGGCTGTGTCATTCCCAGCTTCTTAGGAAAATTAACTCTCTCCTGGCTGAACCCAGTATTCATATTCAGGGCACAAGACTTTTTCATCAAGTATTCTGGCATGTATTGATCAATGTCTGAAGTCAGAGGCCCCACTTTTCCCTGTACAATGAATAAAACCAGAGGATGGCTCAGCAAAAGGGAGATACATGGAGGAATCTGAATGGGATTTTTGTTGGACTTTAAACATACAGAAGCTTTATAGTTACATTTGAATATTATTTTTTATCGTTCTCCTGTAACGTGTATTATTCTTGTCTCTGAAGTCATGAGATACCTGGGTGTCCTGGTACAAATATATATAGGGACAGTTATGTAACATAGCAATAAGGGGTTTCACCAAGAGCAAGTACAGGATGGTAAAAAAAATAAATAAAAAAATCACTCAAGCATAATCCTTGCCACCATCCTGCTTCAGGAAACACTTCCCCAAGCCTGTAACTAATGCTACATCTTGGTTTGTTTTGCTAGTTGAGGTACACATAACACATCTACCCTGCACATAGAGTACTGAAAAGTAGAAAACCTTTTTGCAGCAGTCTGTAATTTTGTTGACTGCATGATATTAATAATTTCTCTGAATGATCCATTAATCTTGTCTTTCATGCATCTGATCTGTAAATGCTAGCTGTAATTTTTGACAAATGAAGACACTTTCACTGTCTTACTGTAGCACTTATCCATACCCTTCTTATCACAGTGTGATCCAGCAGCTTACAGGAAGTTTCTAGCCTGACAAGATATCCTAGAATAACACACAAACATACCTGCCAGCATAGCAAGATCCTATTCAAACTCTGTTATAATCTCTAGCTAGCTAAAAAATGCTAAAGCACAATATTATGTTTTCAATAGGAAGAAATAATCTCAGACTTCATCTTGGATTTGTGTAATTTATTCTGCTGAGTTAAATTATTTGAGTCAGAGTCTGTGGCTTTCACCATTAGAAAAAAAAAACAAACCCCAACCAAACACCCAACAATGAAATATCAGGTGCATAGCAAATGAGATTAGTTTATCAGCCAACACTGTGTAACTCTGCTGCTCATGTAGATCATGTGTGTCTCCCAGGTACTACTTCAAAGAGTTATCATATCTGGGAGTAAAAGTAATTGTTCCAACACAATAGAAGGCTCTGCTCACCAAACAAATGACTTACCTCACAGGGGCCCGGTAATGAGAAAGCTTTACTTCCCTTCCATTCACTTATCAATGAGATATGGTTCACCATAATGTTCAAATTCTTTTTGGGGAGAATGGCAATGAAACTGTGTTATTACCAATATAAATGCTAAATTTGCCTTTTCAATTACAGGCTTATTCTTTCCAGGTGGGAGCAATAGAGCAAAAATGATGATTAACGTGCCGACAACAATGCCGTACAGAATACACTCAGAACCCAAGAGGTGTATGTCTTAAAATGGTTCTGAGAAGCCTGTCAGTTACCCAGAAAATGTGGATATCTAGCGTGAGCCTGCGTACCATTTCCTGATGTATTTGAGGCAGTTGGAAATGCCGGTCCTGCTTTCAAAAGTGGTAAAGTGTTTAAGAGTTTAAGCCTCTTTAACAGTCAATGGCACTTTCTAGCAGTGCCACTGCTAGAAATAGAGGTTTATTTTAGAAACTGCAGGCTGTAGGGGCTTTTTGTTGTTGTTCTTGCTGTTTTGACTGTCTTCCTGTAAATACAATTTCACCTTAATCATGACAGAATGAATGTCCCACCTAATCTAGGGTAGTACACTGAATGGAAGAGTGCTGAATGCTCCATCTGAGACTTTGCCCGATGAAGCGGTGTAAAAGCAAAGAAAAGGGAAAACTGTAGAAAGTTTTCACTGGAATTTTTTGAAACAATTTTTAGATTTCCTGTATCCTGAGATATTCTGGAATTTCATCTGTTTGAACTAGAGAAATAGTGACAGCTGTGTGTCAAAGATGTATAGTTGCTGTTTCAGCCAGGAGCTGCTTGCACTTCCAGACAGGGAGGATTAAGTGTAAGTCCTAGTGGCAGGGCACTGTGAAGAATTGATTCAGTGAGGCATCTTGGATCAACACTCTTCTGAGCATTTTGTTCCTCCAAGTCCTAAAGACAGTTGTAGAAGGGGCTGTTTCTGTTTGCTCTCTCAGTGCTTTACAAGGGCACCCAAACTAGATCTGTCAAGGTCTTACTGCTCTCAGGTTTGATTCATTGTCTTCTAAACTGTAGAGGCAAAACTGACTGTTGGTATCTCAAAGACGAAGGGCTACAGGCATACAAGTGCTGCCTTAGGAAGGGAAATGAGTAGTAAAATGGGTGGATTAGGGAGGGAGAAGTAGGGGAGAGCCCTAATTATTGGGCTTGCTCCCACCAAAGAAATGGGAAAGTGGGTGGGCTGAAACTGTTGCTCTTGGAAGTGGCAGTGTCCTTTATCAACCCAAGCTTTCGATAAGCTGCCTTTTAAACATAGTTTTGACTTTTGTAATTAGTGAGCTTGCCTAGCACTTCTTTTCCTTGCCTTTGAAGCACAGAGTTAACTGAAGTAAGGTCCTGAGCACCTCTTCTTGGAAAATGTTGGGAAGTGTTGAATATTGATTACAGTAAGTGTTTCTCCTTTTCTCTGGGGGGGGGGAAGTTTGCTTTATTTAAATTCTCCAGCAAACTAAAGTAGACAAGATTGCTTTCCACAATAAATTTATCTCCATAGAGTTTCTGGAGGCCTTCACCCCATGGCACTGCGACCAAGCACGGATATCCAGTGCCTCCTGCTTATTGCCCATGCTGCGTGTGTTGGTGTGTAAGCATTTCAGAGAGGGAGTTGAGTGCACAGTTTTTACCCTCGAGGGGTGGAAGGCCTTTTGGTTCTCAGAAATGCCAGCACCCTGCTCCACAAGTGCTGGGCTGCAACACCCAGGGGACTCTAGTAAGCCCCGTTACATCCCTCACCCCCTTCAAATCTAGTTTAAAGCCCTGTCAGTCAGCCCTGCAATCTCTTGTGCAAGGACTCTCTTCCCCCTTTGAGAAAGGTGTCTCCTATTTGATGCCAGCAGGCCTGGTGCTCTATAGGTCATCCCCCTGTCAAAAAAGCCAGAATAGTTACGGTGACACCAGCTGCAGAGCCATGTATTAACAGACTGCATTTGTTTGTTGGCAACCTCTTCTTGATAACTGGTATCACACGGGAAAACTTCATCACCTGATCTTCTTCCCCACCTCCTGTGTTCCCTGGCTGTCACAAGACTGAAACCTAGGTATGGATGGAGAACCAGTGGCCCCTCTCCATCTGGCTGCCAGCACATTGCCTCGCAAGCCAGTCCTTGTGGGGAGAAGCAAGAACTGGTGCTGCTCACTGGGGAGCTGTGTGAATCAGCAGATGAAGGGATGCATATCAGCTTGCTGGTTTATACACCAGTGGAAAGGTAGAGGTACTTTATTCTGGGGTCATGTCCCTTTAGTACTATGGCTTTGATATGAAATACTATGGCATTTGGATCTCTTGAGGGTATTGCTATCTCTAAGTACAGAGTGAAGAAGCAAACCAGTTATTGCCTCCCTGCTTCTGATGCAAGAAGCCAAAGTCGTCAGTGATTGTGACTTTTTTCCCTGTTGGCAGATGAAGCATTTAGGATTAGCGTTTTTTTTTTTTCCAAGGACATTTGATATCAACCTTCTCTGAGGAAGTTTTTGCAGTTGTTTTTACTGCTGAAAGCAGTGGGCCTGGAAGCAGAACTGCTTCCAGGTGCCTCAGCAGCATGCTCAGGGACTCTGTTGATGGCTTCATTTCTGTGAGCACCAGCCACTTCTCTTTCTTCTACCGCATCCTAAGCACAAACTTTAACAGGAGAAGTATATTACATGAATGGTGTGAGGACAGTTTGTTTGGTCCCAAAGTTTTGTACATTGGAAAACATTCCTTCTGTGTTCGAGTCAAAATTGAAATCGGAACCCAAGTAAATGGAACAGATTTTTTTCAAAGGTCTATTTCCCTATGGAAGGTATGTGCCCTGCATTACTGAAAAGACTATAATAAATAACTATTCTACTGGTGGATTTCTGGTTTATACTCGACCGGTTCAGAACACTTTCTGTAGTATTGCAGTATCTCAAAACTAGGTATGGTGAAGTAGAAAGCTTAGATGAATTCTTGTTCTTACAAAGCAGAAAATCCTGAGATTAAACACTACTGTCCCGCTTTAAAAATGAGTGCCTGCAGTATTACAGAAGCACATTTTCCAAAAGTGAACATCTGACAGGTGTCGGCTTCCCTGAGGAGTCATCACAGTGATAGGAAAATAATGAACTGAACAGCAATGATTAAATAATCATTTTGATAAGAGTCTTAACCACTCCAGAAAAATAATGTCATGTAAAGAATAATCAAAGGTATATAAAGCTGAATATAAGAAAGATGGTATTAATATAACACTGAGGTGGTACACCAGTTAAAAATACAATCTTTATATAAGGAAGTAAGAGCAATAAAACTGTATCTTCTGAACAGACAGGAGTTTAATAAAAATAAAGACTCTGAGCTTCTGTTTGAGAAGAAAACTGGCATTTTCACAACGATGGAGTTAGACTTCTCTGTGATATCCTTTTCTATCCTTACTTTTAGAAAAAAGACAAGTGTTAAAATCCAATACATTAAAAATCTTTTGTTTTGAAAATCCATTATTTTCTAGTATATCTCCTGCTAAAAAAACCTCCTAAGTGGCTCCTGTCATAAGGCACAATTGTAATCAAGTATACTTAAATTACAGTTGCCAAAATACTCTGAGGCATGGCAGAGATCACAATTTGCTGTCCTTACTCAGTTGTGTAGTACTCAGTCTAGTTATTTGTTCACCATTTGTCAAATTTTACCTATTTGTGGTATGTTTTCTAACCAATTAGTGTGGTTTAGTGGAGGTACAGGGTTGTTTTCCCTCAGTAAGTCAGCCTTCCCAAGAAATCTCACTGAAATGTGCAAGTTACCTTTGGGCATAGATTAGGTGAGAAAAATATTTGCCAAGTATCTACAGGAACGTTTTGTAAAGCTCTGAGTTCATGGTAACAAAATTCTTTTGCAGCCTTCTAGAATAGGCTATGATGCCTATTTCTCTTACACTTTTTATTCTGGGTGCTAGATTAAAAAAAAACTTGGTTACCTTCATTATGGTTGTCAGAAAAAGATGTATAACTGGTTGCCTTCATTAATGTTGTCAGAAAAAGATCTGTCAGTTTTAGCTAGTTCTTGTTCTACACAAGCATGAGTGTACTTTTTGCTGTAGTTGCTATACTAACTAAAGTATATTAACTATAGTTTACTAGTTACTATAGTTTAACTATACTAAATTATTCCTTTTTGAAAAAAAAAAAAAAAGACAAGCTTTTACTTTAATGTAACACTGCCAAGCATAATAGCAGCACTGAGTTGCTTCTCTCCTGAAAGGATGGGCAAACCAGAATAATTTTGCATTTTCTCACACATATTCTGGTGACCTGCAATGATAGGGTCTCTTGCTTTGTGATTTTTAATAGAATGTTTTTGCCCTACTAGTGCTCACAGCATATTCCCATGAGAATCTGTATGAGATTGATATGCCTCATAAAGTAGATTTCTCAGGTTCTTGTAACTCAAAAGATAGTAAATGTCTCTGCTCCAAATAGTGGATTCAGTCATCTTGAAGCATTGAGGAAAATCTGGCAGAACAGATAAGGCTTGAGGCTCGCAGCTATGCAAGTTGGGTTCTGTTTCATTGGAAGTGAGAAGAGTTCTCCTCCAGAGAAGAGTCCCTTGGTAACCATCCTTCCTTCATCTCAGCTGCCTGTTCCAGTGGGATCAGTGAAAGACTAGTGATAGGCACAGGCTGCAAAATATTGGCCAGATCTTGTCTGTTGCCAGTGTCAGGTTAACTCATTATTTATTCCACTGCCTTCATTTGCCAGAAGTCTGACTTCAGTTTTTTCTGAGGTTGAGATGTGTGCAGGACTGAAGTGGAATCACCCTCCTCGTTATATTTCCCAAAAGCTTATTAAAAGCACTTGTGTGCTGCTGCTGCTGTCAGCACAGGAGCTGACTCAAACTTCAGAGATGAAGCCAATATGCTGTTTGAGATCAGAGTAATGTGTGGAAAACAGCAAGGAAAAGCTGCTGTCCTAGAAGCCTGAAAAAAACCCCCAGCTATAGCACCTGAAGAATCAGATGGGTGTCAATGATATTTGTTATCTATATACTCATATATCATCATATATACTCATCTATATACTCCTATATCATCATATACTATGTTATAGTATGATCTAGTATATCACCTTTGTTTTATGGCCTGTCTATAGAACATAACTGATTAATTAAATCACTACATAGTCTTACTCTTTATCTGAATACCCCTATGCAATTAAATTCCAACCACAGCTTAGACTTGCTAGAGAGTAACAGACAGAATCTGGGCCTGCTGTCAGACCTCTCCAATCCACTACAATCCCTCTCCAATCTCTACAATCCACTGCATGTATGAGGGAAGAAGCATCCTTCCTAGATTACCTTGTCACATCTATGTCTTTGCCCTACAATCCCACAGTCTCCGTAATGCAGCCTGGCTAGCTGTTGTCATCCTTATAAAAACATCCTATAGGTACAGAGAAATACTTTGATTTTTTTTTGTTTTTCAAATGCAATTGTGCAACCAAGTAGAAAATAGGACAGCATCATTTTAAAACAGGATATGTCTTTGGAAAGGCCAGGCTTTCTTTTCTAGCTCTGGGACAGTCTTGCCCTGCTGGGAGAGGCCGCATGGCCTTGGAGCAGTTTATGCCTTCACAACTCATAGCTCTGAAACAGACTTCTAGGAGCAAACAGTGGCTCCTGGGGGAGAACCTGTATTCTTTTCAGACTTGGAGAAAAATCAAGCAAAAGGAGGAAAAGGGGAAGGAACGGAGAATAAAAAAAGAGGGATTTTTGTCAATTCATACGGTACCTTCATCAATAGCCACCTTATGTTTAAAAGGACTGGTTGAAAATGGTAACTTCAACACTGCTCAAGCTGAATAAAGGGAAAAAAAAGAGCAAACTGTGTGGCCATTGTTTCTGTTTTATGGAAGGTTTTAAATACAAAGTTATATCAAACTTCGATCTTAACAGAACAAAGAGCTCTTTCATAGTGTTCAAGAAAAATGGTTTGAAATGTATGTGTAAGCACAGAAACACTCATCCTGTCTATTTACATTTTTCTGGGACAGCATATTCTGCAGCAGATCTGTCGTTGAGTCTTCAGACAATGAAGGTGGATTTTCTTAATGATTTATGTCAGCTGAATTAGAGATGATGTATAGCTGTTTTCTCTAAAACAACTGACCGTAGAATAAGAAAAGAATCCTTTTGCTCTGGTTCTTGTCAGAGAAAATTGTGATAGTGTTGGATTCATGGTGCTCAGACCACTGTAGTGCCTGTATAATTCCAGTCACTGCGATTTTGTTTTTTTTCTGCGGAGTTTTGGAGTGGAATCTACTCGGCGCTTTTCTTCAGGAGGATGGATACATGATGGTTAGCTGAACACATCTGAAACACCTACGACCTGCTAATGCAGACTGGAGCTATAAATGACCCTGCTTTATTTTGATCTGAATTTTGGCAGACCCAAGAATCTTACGCAAAATTTACTACTAAATAAGAGCCAGTTAATAGGCAAATCCTTTCCCACCCAGAAAAGCAAAACAGAAGGAAAAAAAAAAAGAAACCAATACCCAACGTCTTCTAGAGTATAAAATATGGACACAAATGGCTTGGTTCCCCCAGTCTGCAGATTGTGCTGTTCCACTAAACCTCCATTGCTCTTTTTTTTTTTTTTTTTTCTTTTTTTTTTAAAACCAGAGAGGTGCTTACTGTTTGAGAACATGATTGCAACAATCTTTATTCGTGAGGCGAGAATTCAATTTCTGCGGAGGAATTTAAATAGCAAGTAAGGATAGTTATCTTTCTGATATTTGATAAATGGAAAAAAGATTTAGTTATCTTGGGGTGAGATTGCTTTTCAGAAAGGATGACATTTATTACTGCAGGGACATATTTCAGAAAATCCCTATCCTTTATCCAGGGGTGATAGTTCTGTTCATCAGAGAAGAAGGCAATTGGAAAAAGAAAAGATTCATTATATTTTTGTGTGCTTGAGCAGTGGCTGCAATTGGTTTGTTTCTGCAGAGGACATCAATGGAATAGCGAGTGCATGCTGCAGAGAGGGAAGAGTTTATCCAGTGAGACTTCTCTCAGCTTCTTTTCAATTCTTTGGTAAACTAGTGCTCTTAATCCTCATTTGTTAATTCCTTAATAGACAGCCATCCTGTCTATTGAGTCATCAGTCTGAGAGTAAAATCGTTTCCCCTCCTCAGCTCCCCAAAAACCTGGTTGTTTCAAGAGCAGCAGACTTTCTTTGGATTTATGTCTTGTCCACTGCCTCATCTCCAGTAATCCCATCCCTGCGTTGTGCCCTTCTTTAACCCCCACCTTTCTCAGTGGAAGGAAGTTCTCCATTTGTATGTAGCATGACATCAAACTGCTCTGTTGTAAAGATTTAAGTCAATATAGCAGAGTAGACTATCATACCGTCCTTTTAAAGGGACCCACATATATGGTCTTTCTGCAGGTTAATAATCAGCTTTTTGAATTTAGACCTATTGACTTCCTTACACCATGAGACACATGCCTCTGGGCTTTTGAAAAGACATCCTTTAGCTTCCTGTGGTACCTAGAAAAGCTGGAAGCATACTGACTCAGCAGGTAAATGATCCTGGTTTGTGCGAACTCCAGCACCAGTGTGTCTTAGTTTTGGGGGTTGGATGTCTTCTGCGTGACCTTAATCTGAGTGGATGTCGCTATCCCTTTGTGCTGAATGCCTCTTGTGCAGGCAGATTTCCTGCCTCCAGCATGTTTGATCTGTTGGCAGGCACGCGGTTAGATCCGACAACCAGCACGGCCCAGAACCAGCCTGAGCCATCTTCTGCCTTCAGTTTCTGCCTCAGCAGCCTTGCCATAGGCTGAGGGAGTAAAATAAATAGGATGTCTAGTAATAACGAAGGTTACTGGTGGGAAGGGTAGCTGATCAAAGGCACCTCTGTTAACAGGAATTCTAAGAGAGGTGGGGCAAACTGAATAATGTCAGATGGACTGTTTCTGGGCAAGCTGCTTGTCAGTTCTCAGTGACTAGTGTTCATAGGGTAGATGTGCAAGGAAGGACCTTTTCCTGCCACGTTAAGTTGTAAACCTATGTGCCTTTATAGCATCAGAGAGAGAAAGAACATGTTTTTCCAGTCTTCTCTCAAGAACGAAGGACTCTTAATCCTGTTTCAAACCCACTTCTCATGATGTACTTAAAAATGCCCTCCCCCCCAAATAATAATAGAGATTATTCTGGACTTCAAAATGACTTAATTGAGCTTCTGCTTTGCAAATATTTTGTCAGTATAAGTTTAGTCATCTTAATATTCATCTTGATTCTTTTGCTCATGTTTTACTATTGTGGAGTTTAATTTTATGGTGCAATATTATATGCTTACCTGAAACTTTTTCTAGTTTGAGTATTGCATAATCTAATAAGATTTTACAAAACCTGCCTTTAAGATTTCAATAATCTGTCTTCTGTTCAAGAAAAAAACCATACAGCACCTCTGAAAGTATTGAGAGTCATTCACACTGCTCTGTTATAACTTCTGTAAAGGACAGACATTGAATTCTGGCCTACAGTTTCATACACAGAAACTATTTACTATTCTCCCACTAAGAAATTCAGACTTCACATTCTTGGCTGCTGAAAATGATTTCTTCTTGACAAAGCAGAAGCAAATTAGATGAGGTTTTCCACAGCAGAAAGAGTTAACAGAAGACATTTACCATATAGGAGGGAATACTAAACATATAACAAATGAAAGAATTATATCATGTCACCTGTTTCTTCTGGTATGTTATCATTGCTCTGCTGTATGTCCTTTGGTCATGATAAAATTTCTTCAGCAACTTCATTCTCTCTGGGTTTTTTTTACGCATATACTTTGTAATCTCTTTTTCTTACTCTGAACAGATTATTCAACAAGGAGTATTTCTTTATTATTTCATATGGTGTTCAGAATATTGGGTGATGGGTTTACAAATACACAACAAAACTTGCTTAAAGAGAATGAAAAGAACTAGTCCTTTCTTACATTATCATCTATCTGTTCTGTCAATGAGGCTAAGAGCAGTATCACTACTATCCAGTGAATAAGCACTCTTCCTTTCCCCATCTGTAGCTTGATACTGGTTCCCATTATCATACTGTTCAGAACCAGTTCTGTGTAAAACCAGCTGGTGAAAGTGGAATACCTTGCATGTGTTCAATTGCAAGAAGGGGGTTAAAGTATCATTGTAGGAGAGATTCCTTGGGCCCAGCTTTTGATAGTCAGAGCAACCTCATCACCCTCTAAAGCTGCAAAGTACGGATGCAGGCCACATTTGCCCTGTCTCCACCGCCTCTGCAGCCTCTGCAGGAATCAGTGTTCACAGAGATGTAGGGGTGTCACAGACCCAAATATCTTAAGAGCCCTCTAGAAAGGGGGAGTGTGGCATAACTCTTCTCTGTGTTGGAAACCTGATCCACCTCTTCAGGAGCACAACTGCAGGTTCAGTTGAAGCTGAGGGAGGAGGAAGAGTCTGAGAGAGAATGGACAGGTTCCGAGGAGCTTCTATTGGCTCTGAGCTGTCGAAGATGAGACGCTGAAAGTTGAGCTGGTTACTCCAGGCTCCCTTTCCAGACCAGCAGCAGGTGCTTCCAGACTGTGTCCTTGATCTCCTGAAGGCAGGTATTTTAAAAGTTGTTCCAATGACTCTCAAGAGAGCCTGAAGGGACCAGCTCAGACTTGGTGTGCATGTTGAGAGCTCCAAATGAGGACAAGTGAATCTGCCCCCCAGCAGTACATGCTCTTCTTCACACTCACTGGGAAGGCAATTGCTTGCAAGTTTTTGGATGGTCGTTTCAGCAAGCTCTTCAGCCTTTGGTCATTGTACTGACCATTATTCCTGTACAGCAGTGTATGGATAGTGCCACTGATGGGAAAGAAAAAGGCACAGAGCTTGTTTTATTAGGAAAGTGATGCCATGAAAACATTAAGTTGTGTCACTGCTCACAGTTTCATGGCATAGGTGTTTTTTTAATATTCTGCCTTATTTGAAGAACTTCTATAACAAGTTAGAAATTTGGAATTTATACAGGGTAGCTCAAGAGAACAGGGGAGAACCTCTTTTTTTTTCTATTTTTCTCTAAGAACAAAGCATAATTCAAGGACAACCTGCTCTAGGTGGTCCTGCTCTGGCAGGGGGGGTTGGATGAGATGATCTTTGGAGGTCCCTTCCAACCCTGAACCTTCAGTGATTTCTGTGACAGATGTAGGCTGCCACATCACAGGTAGAGTTTCACCCTGGAATTGATGGAGTTCTGTCTCCAGAAGCGGTGAGGACTGCCAGTAGCTCCAGTCTCCCAGCTGCTGTAGTCAGGGAGATTTAGCATCTGGGTTTGGATTTACCAACCATTTCAAACTGACCTTTTTTTGCTTTCAATTAAAAGGGAGGGGGTTGGAGGGGCAGCGGGCAGGGCAGTGGAGAGAGAAAGGGAAAATGCTTGCAGTCTAACCTCGTGCCTTCTCTGCACAATGCTATTTCAGATGACTAGTGTCTGTGGAAACGGCATCTTTGCTCCCTTGCAGCAGGCCTTCAGAGCCTTGGTGCAATGTTTTCAGTTATGTAATCACCTAGATAATTTTAGATACATTAATAGCAAAAGCAGCCTTGGAGGGAAAACCACAACGTATGTATCAGTGGCAGCTGCAACCTCTCCTTCCAAAAAAATGCCCACATTTTTCTGCAGTGGTTGTACTTAGATAGGAAAAGACAGCTTCCATGGCATCCTTGAGGTCCTTACTGCCTAGTGCTCCTGATGAAGGACTCCCTCTAAGAGTCAGGAATGATTTAAAGTCCTTACAAAAATCAAGTCTAGAATTATACCCGGTGCAAGAATTTGCAGTGCTTTTTCTAATGCACTGGACTTATGCAAATGTGTCACATCAAGGTGACAGGGATTGTATGGAAATTTTCACGCTGTTTGATCCTCAGCAGGAGTTCTGAACTGTTAAAGTCAAGGTTTGCAGTAGCTTGCAGAAGAAGCCCATCCAAAGCTTTGGAGCCCTGTATGATCTCTCACCCCATGCTTTAATACGTCTATATCTATGTTTCTTCATCTCCTCTGAAGGAAGGACTAGGGAATGAAGTGTGGATATGCTGTTATATATCAGATCAAGAAAGATTATTTCAGAAGACTTGACAATACTGAGCACTCAAACAGCAGGGGTATCTGGAGAGAGACCAAGCACAGCTTATAACCTTGAAGAGGATACTTGCAACTGTTTATTTTGCAAGTAATATTTGCAGATATTACTATTTTATCCATGTTTTGTAAATTCTTGGATGTAAAAATAGAAGAATTATGGAACTTTTGGCCAGATAATTCTAGTGAAGAAATATAAATTAAGTGTCTTCCATGGTTAGCTTATATTTCTCATCACCTTCAATCATTTTAATTTATTTAATAATTTTCTTCTCGTCTTCCTTTCTGCAGCATTCGGTGAAGTCTAATCTAAGACTGAAAGACAGAAATAGATAAGTTTGGATATTGAATAAGTCTTTTATCTTTAAAAATATAATAATTTTTTATAAGGAAGTTATTATATATATTTTTAAAGAGAAAAGGAAGGTATAACTGGTGAGTTTACTTCAGGTCACGTCAGCTTTAGCAGAAAATACTAGTTACTAAGGCTTTACCTGGGAATATGGCTCTGGATTCCTATTTTTTAATCTTGGCATATTTGCTCTGAAGACTGTGAAGTGTCCTATTGATCTCCTTTAAGGTAAAAGTTGATAAGTTCAAAGATACAAGTGGTGGATATGTGTCAGCAGAGCTGCTATATGCTTCTTATATTCTATATAAGCAGAGCTTCTTATATTCTATATAGCTTCTATATGCCCCACAGGGTCCCTTCACCAATTTCACATTTGGTGCTGTCAGAGAAGGAAGGGCGCTACTGCCAAGGGGAAAAGAGCTGCAGGAAAAAGGAGGGCAAAAATCGACTCCTTACTGCTGCAGCACTGAACTGGTGGCAGTAGCATCACTCCACTTTCCAGGAAGGAACTGGGGAGAAGAAACCAGCCAGTGCACCAGCAAATAGAAAGGGTCTAGGCAAAACAGTCAGCAGAGTGATCTGTACACCAGTAGCATCACAGATGCCCTGGTATTACTGTAAAACCTGGACCTAATCATTTTAATTGTTGCTCATTAGTCTGTAACACATGCTCTTTGTCTACCATGAGTAGCAGGAATGACCTGTGCAGCTTTTTCCCCGGTCCGAGTTGCAACCATTTTGGAGGTGGCACATATTTAAACTAAACCAATAAATTCATAGCTTAAATAAAACTTCAGATTTATGGAGTGCCAAACATGCAAAACAATTTGCTGATGAAAAATCATGCCAGGAAGTCAAAGGCTGTTTTCAGGCTTGGTTAAATTTGACTTTATATGACACTGCTGCACAGGAAGACTGCTTTATTTCTCCATCATCTTAGCTGGTGAGAGACTGTAGGCTACAGCTGCCTAGCACTGTGCAGGAAGACACTGTGAGAGCTGAGACACAGTACATATATTTAAGAGAATGAGGCACTAATATCCTATTAACAACAGATGATTATGAAGAAATGTATTCCCTGAGGCCACAAAGAGAGTCAAGAATGAAAATGAGCAGGAATTCTCTACTTTGTTATGGCTGCTTAAAAAGGGGTCCCAGGGCGTTCCCATTTCTCACTATTTCTTCTTCAGCTCTGACTAAAGCTGTAAGTTTGTCACCAAGGGGCTTTTTGGTAAGAGCCAGAGATTTGCCATAATGTAATGGGCTAAAGTCATGTAGATAAAAACTTGTTTTCACACAAACCAAAGTGATCACGTCATCATCAGCTACAAGTATTCTGCTACAACAACTGATGGATGATAACTTCAGGTACGTTTTCTGGGGATTTCAGTTAATTGTAGATGATTTTCTGGGCTTGGCTTGTCAGTGATTATAACTGAGTGCTTCAAAATTGGCTAAAGGAGAAGGGACACGTAACAACTGCAGGTATCTTTGACAGTACTAGTCAGAAAAAACTTATGTCACTACTAGTGAAACATATTGCATTGGAAGAGTCAATGTATGAAGTAGAGAGGTTGAGAAAATTACTTTTCCAAAGATCAATATGACCATCAGTATTTAAATGTGATAATGCATTGTTAATTAAAGGGGCTTTATAACATGAATTTAATCATTAGTCTGCCTGCTTATCAGTAAAGGTGTCACGCAGGATTACCAAACCTGACCAAGGCAAACACTGAGATTGAACTGCAGCAGTGGGTTGCAGTGGCCTGAATTCCACCTAGGACCCTTGGTTTAGAGAGCTAGGTGTTTCCAGGTATCTGGGGCAGGAGTCACTACACCTAAATGAGGTGATGATAGTCAACTGAACAGCAGCATAGAGGTGAAATGGCATATATATATATTTATTTATTAATATTTTTTTATAGGGCTTGCTTTTCCTCTCCCCTTCTTGAAGTATAGCATTAAATACAGCAATACTCCTTACATCAAATTACATTGCAATTACCTTAAATTACATTGCAATTAATATGCCAGACACTGTTTCCTAAATGGAATATGTTCAATGTGATATTTGATGCTCGCTGGTTTAGTTACTGTGGTTTTTATCAGAACGTGTCAAATTGTGGATGATAAATATCAGTGATAGGAGGAGAATATGAGCTTACTATTAAGTGGGGTTAAGATTGCTGCCATTATAGACAATTTCTCTACTATCATTTCCCTGAAATAATCATTACCTCTGATTTTTTGTATCCACTCTTCCTCTTTTTACATTTGTTTTTCTTTTCCTTCTGTTGAAACAGAAAATATTCCTCTGCCATGGCACAGGAATTTGCCAGAACACGTCTATATTGTGTTGCATGATTAAGTCACTGGAACAGGTAGCTCCTTCAGTGGAGGTCCCTTACAATTTCCCTATCGATGGCAGGAAAGCAACACCTTCTGCAGCGGTCTCCTCTGTGATGTGATGACCAGGGAACATCACTCTGAACCCCTGCTCTTTAGCAAGTCGGTGTTTGTTGCCGTGATGACTGAGAAGTGGCCTCTTGGTCTCCTGTGAGGTAGGAGTTGATTGGGTGAGAGAAGAACACAGGCCATGTGTTGTTCCTCAGCTGGGATTAGAGTGACCACCTGAAAATGGTTTCAGCTGTGAGTGGGCAGGTGGTGCTGCTGCAGCACTGAATTTTCTGGAAGAAGCAGGGAGTCGGTGGTGATGAAGGTGGAAGTGCAGCCCATGCGAAGAGGAGATCTGCACCGGGGGCAAGTAGAGAATTTTTGTGGTTGATTTTGTCATTTCCAGTCCCTCCACCCAATGCAGTTGGAGGGCTCTTTGTAGGATATCCTGTACTTAAAGCTCTAATGTTACAGTTATTGTGCAGAAAGGCTTTTGGAAGCTGGTGGGAACAGCAGCCACTTCATAATAGGGATTTTTTTATTGTGGACAGGGAAATGAGTCAAAACTCATAGTATGACAAGCTGAGGAAAAATGGAGCAGTAATTGTAGCTGCCTCTGTGCTTTTTTTTCTCATACACACCTCTGGCAAAGCAGCGTGGCCTCTTTAGTTTAGTGCTGTACTCAGACTCAAGTTGCTCCTTTACATAGCCAGGTCAATATGTGGGGCAACTTTAGGAAGTTACTTTTCTCTTTATGAGCCAATTATGAGTTCAGCTGGAAAGCAAAGGTAGTGATGCCAACTTTCTTTACATTGTGCTTTGTGACCTGCTGGTGGAAAGGACTATACAAGGACTAGGTATTGTAATTACTGCTATTCAGAGACTATATTTTCTTAGTTTAACCAAAGCAGTATAATTTCCTTCTAGTTTACTCTTCTACTTTTTATATTTTACAGCTATTATTTAGTTAAGTTAAATATTCTGACATTATCTTCTAATGTAGAGTTTTGGCAAATATATTTACTGTCTTAACAGAATGACTAAGTGGAAGATTAAAATGCAGATGAGGTGAACTGCCTGAAGAGAGCATACTCAGTAAACTAGTTTATAATACTGTAGTCTGGAAACAATATCTTAAAGTCTATTAGCATATATAAAAGCATCGTTATGTTTGTGTTTAATTCCAAAACCTGTTTGTCAGAAGAGTTAATGTTTGAAAGGTTAGGTGAAAATTACTGGGTTTTCTGATTGCCTATTTATTGCTGCCTCCTTGTTTGGTTTATTACACTTCTGGCTGTACTCGTTATTGATGTAGATGGCTGATACTTGCAGGATCCTCCTGAGGTCTTGGAATCGATTCGTATGTTGCAGTAGATAGTTTCAAAAGTTTATAAGCAAAGTGTGAAAAATATTTCCTTTGTGTAAGTGATTTTTTGAGTTTATTGATCACTTGCTCATTATTTTTAAAGGGACAGAATATAAATACAGTTCCCAATTGATGTCTTCTCTCTGACAACTACTGTAATGTAAAGCAAAATGCATACTTTGCTGATGAGGGTCCTCACAAGGCTCTAAACAAAAGGTGATACGGATTCATGGGGGTTTTTAGTCTGGTTCCCTAGAGATCTCTATTTATCAGTGAGGATACATGGTTATTAAAGAATCCATGTTAGGTATGTATGGTTTCGTATATGTAATTCATATGCAGTATTTATACTGCAGGGGAAGGAAAAGCAGGAGATGTAATTCTAGTGTAAATACCATACCAGAGAGGTGATAGGCCTGGGAATGGGGTCAACAGGCATAAAACAAAGAGATACAAGGATGTGTATATGTTACCCTTGCTCAGCAACCTGGTCTGTCAGCTTTTTGGTCATTTCTTACACTGTACCTCTTATGCAGAGATTTCCGGTGCTGGGTTTTGTGAATGAAACTCACAGCAAACAACAAAAAAAAAGTGAATTCTAGTTCATTGTGTTAGGAGGAGAAAAAAGTTGTGGGTGACATCATGAGACATTTCTGCAAGTCATTAATTTCTCTGTTCTTCTTATTACAAGGTGAATATGTTTTTCAGAAGTTCTCTGCTGGTCCCTGGCCAGCCCTGCAAGCAGCAGCTACGGGTCCTGGGCCCCTGGGCAGGAGGTGTTTGAGTGGCAGGGGGTTCTGAAGGGGACTCCCCACTCGATCGGGGCTGCTGCAAGCTCAGCCCTTGGTCCCAGCCTGCACTGCTTGCTTGCCTGAGTGTCATGGGGCTGTGGGGCAGGGTTGAGGGCCTGCCCCCTGGTCTTGTGTTTCCTGTGGTCCTCCCTCCCCTGTCTAAGGGCCAGGCCTGCTCTTCTGCTTCCTTTCTTTGTTAGCAGCTCGGCCTGGCCCATCCTGTTCCTGGCTGGTGATGTGATCACAGGATGCTTCAGAGACCAGGGTTTGTGTCACATCTTGGTGTGCTCTAGGGGACAACACCTGGAAACGGGCAGGGTACGGAGAAGGCAGTTTGGCCAACAGCAGTCAGGGAGACTCCGGGATTGTTTGGATTCTTAATTGTTGGGTTTCTTTCTGTACTGTTTTTATGGAGCCGTGGGATAGAAGCTCTTGAATTTTACAGAATAGTAATTCACTTAGATATTTTAGCAATTTCTTGAGGAAAGATAGTCAGTGTTAAGGTGCTTTGCCACGTGAAGGTAGGAAAAGATGGTGTAACCTGGAATGGATGGAGAGTTTGCTGCTGATTTCCATTTATATCTGAAACTCACTTGAAGACCTGAGACACAGTTGAGGTACAGCTAGTCTGTAATTATATTAATTAGAATAAACACACTAACTCATTATTTATAATTTGGCTCTTTCTTGTCATTCACGTACTTTTAGATCAGCTCAGAAATAGAGGTGGGAACTGGGCCCAACGAGTACAATTTAATTACTGTAATACATCTTTATTGACAGACACAAGAGTAAAATGGTCAGCAGGCCGTTACATTTCTTTTATTCAATAAAACCGCATATAAATGACAGAATGAAAAATGCTTGCAAGCAAATCCTGTAGGAGACTGGCAAAGGATGTCAGATGATGCTCTCGGGTGCACATTTGGATGTCGTTACCTAAACACACACATGAAAGGCACTGTATCAAACTAGAGTCCCTTCCATTCTGCTGTACTTGCAGTGTGTTTTCCCATGTGTTCACAGAATGCAGGCAGACAGTGCAAAGTTGGGTGGGCTGCCAAGGAGATTTATCTTTATGTTAATAAAATATCATTTGGATCTGAATGTCCCTATACTTCAGTCTCTGAGTTTGTTAAATCTTTCAAAATGAATGATATTAATGGCTCTTGACTGAGTAATCATCTGGGCAGTCTGTTTATTTGTAGAACTTAGTAACAGCTACTGCTGGACATCTGCATTTTCTGCCATGAAAATGATAAGAAAACCAAGAAGTGCTTGAGGAAGTGGCTGAAACTTAGCAGGGAGAAGGTAAAAAGAGCATTTTAACCTTCGCCATTAGGCATGTCTGGTTTTAAACATGCTCTTGCAAGATACAATCCAAACACAACCTTTCAGAGAGATCCGGGCTGTCTGTGACAGCAGATGTAACTGGTTTCTTTCCCTTATAGAAACCAGCCAGAGAACGTATCGTGCAGGGAAACAGGCAGTGTACGCAGCAGATTTCGTTGCAGATGTCTTAAACCCAAGGAGTAATTCATTCTTGGGAGTGGATTTTAATCCCAATCAAGGGCAGCTAGCCTTCTGCTTACATACGTACTCCCCTAAGAAACGTTGTCTCTACACAGAGCCTTGCAGCTAAACACACAGAGTCCCTTACGTCAGAGAAATAGCTAAGAAAATGGAATCCTTTGAATGTTATATGTAGCAGCATGTTCTGCCAGTTCACGGAATTTAAATTGTGTTTGTTGAAAAACTAAAACTAAACAGAATTAAAAAAAATAATATTTTAAGGGTCTTTTTATCTAGTATATGAAATACAGTAACAAATGAGAGCACATTATGTTATATGCCAAGAAGGATGCCCAGGCTTTACCTTCCAGAGGCTGAAATATGTCCCACTCCCAAAGCATTAACTACCAGCACAGCTCAGTAGTGGAGACTGACTTAGTCCGAGCAACTTAAACCATCCACTTTGGTACTCAAAGATTAATGAACATGCACAAGCTGGTTGTTTTTTTTTTTTCCAGTTTCTCCTTTTTGCTGCCCTTTACTCCCCCAAGGGACCATTGGGGTTTATTGCTAAATTGATGAACAGCTGCATATAAAGTTTAAACAACTCTGGCACAATGTTTCCCTAACTATGTACAGACACACTATATACAAGGGTATATAATATAAATATACTATTTTTCTCAAATGGCTAAATTTTCTATTCTGAATGAATCCTGCTGCTTTTAATTTCCAGAAGTTGTATTTAGTTCTTACTTTGTGTTGAATTAGTGTAAGATGAAAATGGAAATAGAACTTTTATTCAAGTAGTAGCTTACTGATGTTTTTAGTTCATGAAATATAATGATGAATATGCAACAGAAGTTACTACAAAGTGAAAAGACAGCTCTATTAAGCCATAAAACTGCAAATTTTGTGCAATTCAAGATTTTAAAACTAATAGAATTCAATTTGCCTGCCTCATAACTACCTTGTTAGTGAAGAAGACATGCTCATTTTTTTTAGTTTCCAGTTGTGTTTTTAACTTATTACCTGGAAATACACTACCTGAGCTAGAAAAAAAATTATATATATATAATTCATTCTGAACTTTCAAAAGTGGCTATAAGTTTTCTTCAATACATTGGTATTCAATAAAAAATACCCCTCATTTTACTAGCCTTTGATTAAAACACAGGCAATATGGGTAGTGCTTAAATGTCATTGTAACTTAGCTTTGCAGCTTACACTGATACAGGGCTTGAGATAAATTTATTACAATGTCAACTAATAATATAACAACAATAATAAAACAGTAAAAAGAAAAAAAATATAATTGAAAAATAATAGGCATTTGGGGTTTTTTTTGTTGTTTTTTTTTTCTTTGAGGGGATTCGGTATAGGTCAGCGACCTGGAGTATATCTTCATTTGGCTGTTTTTAGTTTCCCTGGGTGTTAGCCGTCGATGTGACCGTGATGATTAGAGGTCAGCACAGTTCTGTTGTAAAGCTGGCTAGCAGCACTGGGGACACCAGGCTGTCTTTGTGTGTCACGGCGTGCGGCTCATCTGAAGAAGAGCATGTCAGCAGCCTTCTCCTCAGGGGCTGTAGGAGGAGACCTGCAATATCACTGATGCTGCTTGCACAGACAGCACTTCCAAACTTCAGCCAGTTACCCACAGCCACCTTATTGCTAACGCTTACATAGAGAGCTCGAGATCTGTTTTATTTGTTTATTTAAGGACCTGGGTTTCCTTTAACCTGTGGATCTCTATACCAATCCCTGTATGCTGACACATACAGAACTTGTTGAGATATTTATGTTTCTCATAGCCCGTGAACTTTGACACTTAGGTTTTAGCCAGTGTGTGATTTACAAGATGAAGGGTGACTGTCAAAGACCAGTAAGAGATGATGTACAAATTTCATTCAGACAGTTGTGATCATAATAAAAAACACTGAAAGGGTTTTTATTACAGCCAAAACATGTAGGCATTTAAGTTTCAACCAAGTGAGCTGAAATACTATGAACTATTTGTCACTTCAGTTAAAAAAAATGCACAAGCTTTGCAATCCTTTACCTCTATTTTCTAGTTATTGTCTTTACTTATCTAAACCCTTTGTTTTTTCAGTGTTTCTTTTGTTGGACCTCCAATTAAATATTTGAAAATCCATTTTTGTTCTCTTTACAGGTAGGATATTTCCTACAAATTGGTAGACAGTGACAGCTGCCAGTCAACTGGATGCCATTGAAAAGCAATCATGGAGACACTGAACACCCTCCTACAGTGAGTATGTTCCCTACTGTGTGATTTGAACTAAGAAAATTTTAAGCCATTTTCACAATTCTTTGATGTAGATGTCTGCAAAGGGGCTCTAAAATGCTGAGGTGGCAAAATAGTCTTTTTGGTGATTTTTATCTGTTTATCTAGTATATATTAAACAGATGGCAGTGCATCAGCCCAGGAGTTGTCTTCTCCGGTTTGTCATTT